>RJWJ010032512.1:0-18474 GCA_004363605.1 Indri indri
GGCCAGTTTCGGCATGGAGGACAACGTGGGAGCTGGTCTCAACCATTTGGCTCCCAGAGCTCCATGGGGCCCATGGCAGGCCTTCAACAGACACCTAATAACTTGCTGCTGGTAGAGAAAGACGCATTTGAGGTGGTGAGATGCAGAGTAGGGACAGCTGTCAGAATGTCCCCAGTGTTGTGTTCCTTTTCCACTTGAAGTTGGGGGCCCAGGTGCCAGACATGTCTCTGAGGATTGGCATTTTGGTGCAACTTCTTTGGGCATCACTACAATCTTTAGGGGACTAAAAATAAAAGCCTGTCACTTTAAAATCAGTTCTTTTTATACCATGCTCAGAAGGCCCTTTAGGGTGTTACATAAAACGTCTTACACGTCTTGAACTGTGAGTGAGAGAAAAGGCACTCACCCTGTTAATGTTGCCCCAATAGGAGACAGATCACAATGTCTTCTCTCCCCTGAGCAGGAAAATTAGGATTCAAATAGAATGTCATTGTTTGGCCCCTCCTGGGAGGATTTTCCTTGGAGAGTACAGGCGGGTGAGTCATGCTGGAAACCCCGCCTCTTGGCCTGAGCTCCTAGACCCACTGTCCAGCTATGGAGAGCCAGCCTAAGCTGGCCTCCACCATGCTCTTGCTTTTGGTCCCCAGCACCGCATCACAGCCCAACCCAGTTTGGGTCACCTGGGTTGGGCCATCCCTCCCTCGTCACTGAGGAGCTAGGCTGCTTTCCAGGGGGTGTTAGCAGCATCACTGACATCATCCTGATCCTGCAGGCCCTCTGCTCGCCGGCACTGGATGCTCATCCCCAGCATCCAGGGGCCTCGTGGATTCACTGCCGTCTTGCCCACCCCTGCTCCCTGGCTACCCCATAGTGAGGATCTCAGCAGTAGAAGTCTCAAAAATGCAAAACAACTCTGCTGCTGGCAGACCACCCGTGCCTGCCTGGTCCTCTCTCTGGGGGGTGTCATGCTCAGCCTGTCCCATCTGGAGCTCATCTTCTGCCTCTCCCACAGGGCCAAGCCCTCGGCCTGTGTCCTCAGCCTCAGGGAATGTCTCCTCCTCTCTTGGATCCCCTGTCTGTCTCACCACCAGGTGGTGTTGGTTCATTCTTTATGGATATCTCTGGTTTTGTCCACTTTCCTCCCTAGCCCCCACCCCCACCCAACCAGCTGGAGCCACCATCATGCCCTCTCATCTCTTCCTCCACCTCACCTTCCCACAGCCACCTAGTCACTCCCTAGATCCTCCCCATGTAGCAGCCAGAGGGGTCTCAAACCTGTTAACCTAGGACCCCCGCCAGAACCCCCCTGCTGCTCTGAGGGTAAAGATGGAGCTGCCTGGTATGGCCTGCTGGGCCCATTCCCATCTCTTGCCTTCTCTGAGGCCTGCTGTCCTCATCAGCACACGAGCCTCCTTTGGTCCAGCCCTCTTGCCCCTTACCTTCTCTCCTACTTCAGGGCCTTCGTACACTCTTCCTTTGGCCCTGATGCTTTTCCTGCCCCTCTAGCCTGATGAACCCCTCCCCAGCCTCTGCTCACTCCTCACCTCCTCAGTGCCACTTCCTCTGGCTCTGACCAGGCCAGACCCCTACATTCTTCCCAGCATGGCCCACTGGCCTGCATTCGTGTCCTTGAACCAGCATGCACCTTATGGGCCCAGCTGAGTCTGTCTGTACCATTGTCACCCTTGGCCAGCATGGGAGGTGTTCAGTAAGGATTTGAGTGAGTTGAGAGAGTCTAGGGTAGGGGGTCAGCAAACTTTTCCTTAAACAGTAAATATTCTAGGCTTCGTGAGCCATAGAGACTTTGCCACGACTACTCAGCCCTGCCACTGTAGCCAGAAAGCAGCAATAGACAACACATATACCAGTGGGCATGGCAGTAAAACCTTATTTACACAAATGGGCATCAGGCTGTAGTTTGCCAACCCTTGGTCTAGAGAAACAACAGAATGCATTTGATGGCAAACAGTGTTTTGAAGACCAAGATTTTCCATGAGAAGGGCCATGGTTTCCTGGAAATTGCTGTTAACAGAGTAGGAAAAGGTGGTTAAGAAATAAGATCCCAGGTGACCCTCTAACAGTTGTGACTTTGAAGATAAAACTTCTGGAGCCCTGATGACCACACCCCAACAGGCTCCCCAACATGAGGGCCCTGAGCCTGGGAGGGGAACGGTATCAGGTGAGGGTGACAGTACCCAGGTGTGGGGTCCTCATTTTGGCTTCCTGTTGCTCCAATTTTGGGAGGGAGGTGCTTGTTTAAAGTTGAGCCCAGGCTTTGAAGGGGGATGAGGCACCTAGTAGTGACCCGGGCAAGTCCCACAGCATGTTTTGGAGCTGATCACGTATGCTACACTGACACAAGCACCACAGTGAGAGAAGCCTTCCAAAATGAAGGCATTAGGGTAGTTTCTCACTGCATGTATATTAAGAGGTTCTTGTCAGTATGTCCTTTTTGTTCCTATAATATTGCCTTTTCATGGCTCAAGTGAATTATTCTCAGGACTTTTGTGATAATTCCAAGTCTAAATGTTTAGCCAGGTAAGAGACTCTGCTTTTCAGGGGGAGGTGACATCCGAAGCCTGGGAACTGCCTCTGAGACTGGCCTGATGGTGTGAGGGGGATGCTGGGTGTCCCTCAGGACTATGCAGTCCTGCCTCGGTCTGGAAGTGGCGAGCTTCTGCTCATTCAATCCGGAGTGGCTGGGCCAGGCAACCTGAAGGAGGGTGGGGGGGCCCCCACTGGGGAGAGCAAATTTCTCCTTAGGCTGCTTAGGTCTGGGCATCGGGGCTGGAGGTGGGAGATAGGGGACAAGCAGGTCTCCTGGGGCCACATGACCGGCAGGCCTCTCCTCAGGTATGCTTGACGACGGGGACAAAGCCAAGATGCACTCTGAAGCCAGGCCCCCAGGGCTCACACCCCAGGTTTGTCGTTTGTGTGCTGTGGGACTTTATGCAAGTTGCTTAATATTACTGCATCTCAGTTTCCTTATCTGAAAAATGGAAATGATAAAAGCTCCTACCCTGAAGGGTTGCTGAACTATGCTTGGCACAATATGAGTGCACTGTGAACATCGGCTGCCAAAGGAAGCCTGGGGAGCTGTGGGTGTCAGGAATCATTAGAGCGACCCTCCAGAGCCCGGTCCTGGGACCTCCTGCTAGTCTCCCTCAAGTCTGATCTCCATCCCCTGATTACAGAGAGTACTTAGTACTTGGCTGCCAAGGTGGCTTAGGGGCCAGGGAGGAGGAAGGAGCTGCCTGGTTCCTCCAAGGTAAACAGACAGCAGAGCCTCACTATGGAAGAGTTTGGACCTCAGAATGAAGGAGTTCTGGGAGACGGGTCATCTTCCCTGGCCACCTTGCCTGGACAGGCCTACCCAGAAGCCAGAGCCCTGGGCTCCCCAACCCTTTCTTCAGTTTCCCTTTACCCTGCCCAAAAGTCAGAGGCCCATGGACACCTGTATCAGCCAGGGAAGTTTCCCTCCTTGACCCCTGGCACCTGACCCAGCCTGCATCTCCTTGGGGACTTTCTGAGGGGCTGGGACCAGACCTGTGGCCCCTGCTACTCAGCAAGGTGGGAGGCAGTGTGGGTCACGGGCTGCTTGGAAGGTCAATTCTCATTTGCCCTTGACTAAAAGAAAGTCAAGGCTGCTGGGATGTAGAGTAGGGACTCAAAGACTGCAGAGGGGTTTGCCTGTAAAGTGCTTCTCCTCGCCCTCCTGGGCAGGTGTGGCCCCGTCTCCAGACTGTCAGGCACTGTGTGGCAGGAGACGAATTCCCAGGCGGACAAGCACGAGGCAAGCCCGGGCCTGCTGGGGGTGGGTCGCCGGCATGGCCCCAGCTCTGCTGCCTGTGGCAGTGGGCAGCAGGGGGAACGGCAGTGGCCTCTGGACACCGAGGCAGCATGTATTTACTGAGCCCTACTGTGCTCTTGACACTGCTGTGAGGACGTAGTCACCCTTTGTTGCTCTGATCTGACAGGAAAAGGTCACACATACTGCAAACAAGGCCACATGATATGGCCCCAAAGCAGTCTTGGCCAGGGATGCAAAGACGGACGTGCCCCACATGCTGTCCCAGATGCTCTCTTCTCCACCCATAGGACCAGCGCAGCCCCGGAAAGCACAGTTGCACTGTGGTGGCCTGTCCTGGCTGCCTGTGGCCTGGGCAGACTCCCTGCAGGTGGCTGCCAGCCTTCCCGCCTGTCTACGCCACCAGCCCTGAGTGTGTCTGACCTTTCCCATTTGGATGCCCCTGATGGGGGCCCTAACTGGGGGACCCCTTTCCCTAGTAGAAGGGAGGCACATCAACAAAATTTGAGGATGGGATTTCCAGGTTTCACGTTGGAAGGATAACCATTTTCTGTGAAAATGAGGCCCTGTGCTTTACTGGAGTAGGATTATTAACAAAAATACACGGAGCAGAGAATGCCAGACAGCATTCTAATGTATAGAAATCCAAAAAGCATCCTCTGCTCCCCAGCCCTCTTCCAGCTCAGAGGGGGTTGGTGGGATCAAAAGTGGCCGCGGAGTGCCTGGTGATGATGGTGGTCACCACCTGGCACCTTGGCAGAGTAGGCTTGGGGGCAGAAGGGACAGGGGAAGCAGAGACCAAACACAGAGATGCCATGTGTCTTCCCAGGCTTGGTTAGGCAGGGGAGAAGCTGGGGAGTGGCAGGGAGGGGAGGTGTAGGATTGAGGGGTGGTGGACTTTTTAAAAGCCTGTTTGTCTATAACGTGCCCCCTCAAAGCTCGGAAAGGAAGGGCCCCTACCTGGGTGGCACCCTTCATCCAGGGGCTGGTTGGGAAATCGTTGATGCTTCTCTGTTCAGAGAATGTAATGTCGACAGATGTAATGGGTACATCCCCACAAGTATGGGCCCTCTGTGGAACTGGCCCAGCACATCACCCCGTTTTCTGGGCGCACTATCTCCACGTTTAGAAAGTGGGTTCCTGTGAAAAGTTTTTTAAGAAATAAAGGCAAAAGAGGAAAAGCAGCAGGCTCAGCTCTCCCACGGTGGCCTGGAGTTCAGGGCCATCGGAAAAAGTCTGGATGAAGAATGATTTTGGCTCTGTGAGTTTCACAGCAGCCAGTGGAAACTTCCAGGAATGCTGCCCCAGGGCAGCCGGGGGCAGTTTCCGCCGCCACTTTTACGAGATGCAGACCCCCTCCCTGGCTAGCTGGCCAGCACAGGGGGGCTGTGATAGTCTCTGTCAGCTCAGCCTCTCAGGGTGCAGTTCATGTTCCATGGGCAGCAGTTTTGCCAGGCTCCGTCCTGTGATCCAGGGTTCAGAGCCCTCACAGCCCCCGCCAGCTCATTTGAAGGGGCCAGCCACCAGGCGGAGCACCCTCCATGGCAGCTGACATCCGTGCGGGATGCTGTGAGAATTTATAGCAGCCTTAGAGGGGAAACTCCCTCCCAAAATGTTTCAATGTTTTACTAAACGTATGAAAGGCAAGTTTCCTTTCCACTGGACCAAGGCCCAGAGCCTTCGTGCAGCCCTGGGGAAGGGGGCAAAACTGCTTGGGAAAGTCCATAGGTGAAATTACTCTGATCCTTCTGAAGCCTGTAGGCCACACAGTGCAGGAATCAGGCCTGCCATGTTCACAGTGGGCTCGTCCAGTGGCTGGTGTGGGCCTAGCATTCCCCCAATGAGGGAAGTGACGTGATGGGCAGAGCTGTTACGGCCAGTGTGAGCCAGCCCCTCTATGGGGAGCAGTGGGCTCCCAGACACCACTGCCCCTCGATCCAAAGCCAGAGGATGTGGGCAGGTGTTTGCAGCCTGTCTGGGAGCCCTGTCTGCAAGACTGGCCCCTGAAACATAAGCAGCACCAGCAGCTGGGGGCATGTGGCAGGCCAGGTGGCAAGGTCCACAGGCGAGCCATTGTGCTGGGTGTGTAAGAGAGACCAGGGGAGCCAGGGCTCAGCCTGGAGAAGGCAACATGACAAGCATGGTCACAGTGGCCAACGTGGGCTGAGCTCAGCAAGCGCTGGGCACGCTGAGTTTTACCTATGCTATGAGCTTGGTGTTGTCCTTCCCACTCACAGACGAGGAAATGGGCTCAGAGTTGTGTTGTCATTTGCCTATGATTGCCCCAGGCCTAACCCCTAGATGGCACATCCTAAGGTAGTCCTGACTGGACTTGGACAGGCAGAGACCTTCCTGGGCTCAGGTGACTCACCCCCCAGCCTTTGTCCCCTGTCAGCATGGGAGGCCCTTCCAGGGGCAGAGTGCCTCCATTTGCTTGTATAATTTTCTTACCTCTGGAGTGGAGATGGTCAATGGTCTCCAGCTGTTTATGGACAGAGCCTGGCCCAAACGAGGAAGGTGGGTTTGCTCCAGGACTCCAGTCTAAATGCCAGACCACCAGGGCATTCCTGACCCCTTGGTTGTCTTGGGAAATGAGCAAGGGCTGGGGACCTGTTGTCTGCTTTCCCTCACTTCCTCCCCCTGCCCACAAACATCAGAGATCAACCATACAGAGCCGGGAGGAGGGGACACGAAGACACAGGCTGTCCAACAGCCACCAGGGACAAGGGGCCAGGCAGAACCCCTGGGCAGGAAGAGCTGGCACCTGACATTTGGGCGGTGGGCTGAGGCAGCCCAGTGGGGACTGGCCAAGGATGTCGGTAGGGCAGCCCAGGGGCCCCTCCATCCTCTGAGCCTGACCTTTTGTTTTGCAGACAGTCTCCATCCTGGAGCAGCGGTTGACGCTGACAGAAGACAAACTGAAGCAGTGTCTGGAGAACCAGCAGCTAATCATGCAGAGAATGACACCATGATCGGGGGAGCAAGAATCAGGAGCTTGGTCAATTTTGAGGGGGTGGCAGGCCAGGGATTTGTACTGTGGGACTTGGGCATATAAATAAAGGGGATTCAACTTTGTGGGAATCACATCCGTACCGGAGCCCCAGGATTATGCAGTTCCGCCCTGCACCCTGCTGTTTGCACCGGGTGGCTCCCCCAGGCAGCCAGACATCCCCAGCGGACAGGGCCACACAGAAAGGAAGCTTAAGGCCCGACTGCCAGGACCACATTTCACTTAATGTGCAGGAGCCACTTGAAAATGTTTGCCACCTCGGAGTCCTAAGATTATAGCTCCCCCTCTGAAGGAAGTGGTCCCAAGATGCCTTGCTTTTCACTCACCTTACCGTCCGGACATGTCACTGGCTTCTCCCACCCCTGCCACGACTTAGGAATTGACTACTTATTGGTTGGATGAGCCAGGAATTTTCTCCTAAATCTGACCAAAGGCCCAAAGTGGGCCCATCCAGGTCAGGCCTGTCCAGGAACAAGCCCTCTGCAGTGGGTGGTGACTTTGCGATGGCCTTGGTTTTTGATCCACACGTGTTCACTGGGGCCTGGTGGCTTCCTCCTCCCTGCATGTGTGAGGGCAAAGGAACTGAAAATTAAAACTGACTTTATTGCACTTGTTTGCAGGAATGGCTTGTCCTGGGTGGGACCTAATCAATTCTCCTGTCCCCAGGGCCCATAAAGGGAGAATGAAAATGGTGGCTTGGGAGGGCCCCTGCCAGGACACCCTTGTTTGCAGCTGTGCAGGGTGTTGGGGGAGTGAGGGCAGCCAAAGCCCCACAATCACCCACCTCCCTCTGGCTGCCCCAGCGGCTGCTTCTGTGGGACTCGGAGGCCTCAGCACCCGTGTTTCCATTTGTTCACGTGGGTTCCACAGGCTCCTTTGCATCTGTGCTGCGGAAGCCGTGTTTTCTGTATGTCTGCGTGTCACCCGTGCCTTTACCCTTGTCTCCTTGGGGCTCAGCAAGCTGGGGGAGGGGTCTTTACACTTGCCCTGCCCTGAGGGGTGGGGGACGGTATGAGATCTTCCCAGGAGCTGTCAGTACCACAAGGTTAATGGGTTCCCAGCCTCTGTGGCTTCCAGGTAGGAGCAGAGCCTGAATGCCTAAGTGCTTGGACTGAAAAGGGGCAGCTATGTCAAGTTCTGATGAACAAGAAGAATGGGGAAGCCGCCTCCCCCAGCCTGCGCTGGGTTGGGAGAGAGCTAGAGTCCAGGGTCAGCCCTGAGGCTCTGCCTGTTGCCAGCTGTGTGACCCCAACATTGTGTCCTAACCTCTCTGCGCCTCAAGTTCTTGTGAAGTGCTGGTGATACCCATTGCTCCAGGTGGTTACAAGGTAGTGCTGCACCACACCTTGCTGCTCCAGACTGGCAGGTAGGGCTCAAGAGGTAGTAAGCTCCCTATCCCTGGAGGTTTGTCTTTTTTTTTTTAGAGATAGGGTCTCAATTTGTCACACAGGCTGGAGTATGGTGGTGCCATCATAGTTCACTGCAGCCTCGAACTCCTAGGCTCAAGCACTCCTCCTGCTGCAGCTTCCTGAGTAGCTGGGACTACAGGTGCCTGCCACCGTGCCCAGCTAATTTTTTTATTTTTTTGTAGAGATGGGGTCTTGCTATGTTGTCCAGGCTGGGCTTGAACTCCTGGCCTTTAGTGATCCTCCCATCTCAGCCTCCCAGAGTGCTGGGATTATAGAGGTGAGCCACTGTGCCTGGGCCCCGGAGGCTTTTAAGGAGTGTCTGGGTAGCCACAGGTCAGCCTGCTCAGAGGAGATGCAGCTTGTGGGGCCAACCTTGTGAGTCCCCTCCCATGCCAGTGTTCTTGCCACTCACCAGCCCTAGGCTGGCTGTTGTGGCTTCCAGATGTGGTCTGGGACCTACCAGGTGTTGGGACTCTGATGATTTGAGCAGCCAGCCCAGGGCATGGTCATCTCCAAAAACAGATGATGGCCCCTTGCTGGGGACAGCAGGACATAAGCAGTGTCTCTAAGGCATTGTATGGCAGCCTTTGCTTACAGGCCTGCCATCATCCCTGTCTTCAGTTTACCCCACTGTCAAGTTTGGAATCTCTGAAATCTACCCTTCTCTGCAGCAGGATGTATAGATTTGAGGGAAATGGTCTGGGGGCAGTGGTGTGATGTGTGTCCCTGGTGGCTTATTGTCAGTGGAAGCTCCACCGGTTATCAGATATAAACAGGACGGGTACTCAACCCCTGCACCACGCACTTTTTCTTGTAGCATGATAGTGGCGTGTCCTGGGATAGCGTCGGGACTTCACTGCTGGGCCCAACCCAACACGGGTTCTCCAGACGGAGGCAGGCCAGAGCCACGGCCACGCTTGGACAGGCCCACGCTCACATGGCCCCACGGGTTGTCTGGAAGGGCTTTGCTAGAGTGGCCCAGGCGGGCCCTCCTGAGGTGGTTCCCGCACGCTCACACCCACAGACCTCCCTTTATGGAGCCACCAGCCAGATGTGGAATTTGGGGGAAATACAGTTCTTGGAACGCTGCGCTTGTCTTTGAAACAGCACAGAGACCGGCCTTCCCTAAGCCCGGGGTGGAAGCAAGTCACCATGCCGAGGGCAGAGCTATGGGGGCGCGAAGGCTCTCATTTGGGGCCTAGGTTCTTCCCAAAAGAGTTCCTTTTCTCGCTCATGTGAGGCCCGACCTGGGACCTCACTGCTCTGAGTCAGAATCCAGGGTACCAGGTTGCTGCTGGGGTGGGGGATATAGGGGGTCCTCGAGAGCTATGACTACTGGGACCACTGTCCCTCTCACCTCAGTTCCTGAAGATGCTTGAGGACCCTGAGATGGACACCATGCTGTCTGGGTTGGTGGGGCAGGACTGGGTGTGGGGGGCCCTCACAAGCAGGGGGAAGTGTGGGGCCTGGGTGGGCTTGAGGTGGCTTGGTGAGGTTGGGGGCCACGTGACAGGGCCTTTCTTGTGTCTCCCCAAATGACACTCCCTGCCAGCCCTACCCGATGGCTCCCCTGTGGCTGGGGCTGTTGCTGATCCCCTACTCTTGCTGCCAAGCACAAAAGCAGCCCTTCTGGAAATGCAAATGCCTCGGCTCTGCCGTCATCTCTCCTAATTTTGGATTTTGGTAACTGAGCTCCCAGAAAACCAAATTGCAGGCATCTCTCTCTTTTTTGTTAGGAAGATGAGGTTAGGTTAGCATTTTTTTTTTGTTAGGAAGTGCGTCTCAGCAGCAATTCCCAAACCCCCACCCACCACCCCTTCGTACCCTAATTTTTCCAATGTGAAATAAAAGAATAGATGTCTGTGATTTAAATTGCAATCCCCCGCCTACCCACTGCCAAATTCTCAGGGTTCCAGGGATGGACCTGCACGGGAGAAGCTGAGGGGTGTCCTGGATGACCAAGCCAGGCAGCTCCCAGGAAGAAGCCTGAGTCCCACCCAGCCCATGGCAAGCCCTCCTGCTTCTCACTCCTGAGTCCCCACAGGCCTGTGGCCACCCAGCCACCCACTTCTCCAGAGACTCAGGTGGCACAAGCTGGCCTGCCCCAGCAACCCAAGCAGAGTGGTTGGCCTTCTGTCCTGAGATATGCTTGCCACGGCTTCGTGACTTCATGGCGGCGGGCTCTGTGGGGCAAGGGCAGAGCAGTGGGGTCAGGGCCCTCACCCATTGCCCGGGTCCAAACCCTGGCTCTGTCCCCTACCAGTCCCATGACCTTTTTGGGCCTCTGTGAGATGGTACTTGCCTCGTTGGGCACGCAGGACAGTGACTGGCACAGAGTGAGTGTGGTCAATGTGTGACTGTTAATGTCACCCACCACCGGCCTGGGGGGAACTTCTGGCAGGTCAAGCCCCTTCCCTGGAACTTGACACCATGTGTCAATGGGGATGGAGGGGCTCATGGTCCCAGGGTCCTTCTGGCTCTGAAATTCTAGGTGGCCAGAGTTACCGCCTCGTGATCCCATGGCCCTTGCCACCCGCATCCCCAGTGGCAAGTAGGGAGTTGGGCCCCACCCCACCCCAGGAGGCAAGCTCTCCAAAGCTACCTCTTCTGCCGTCATTGAGACCACCACTAGGGCCAGCACAGGCTTGGGGGTGGGTGTTTGTGATTGCCCAGAATCCCAGAAACCCAGCCTGCTGAGCAAGCGAGAACATGGTGAGTCACATTGGTCCTATTGCCCCGCTCCCTGTCATTAACCTCATCTCCTTAAATGATTTGCTCAAGATGTGCCCCTGATGGCTCCAGCTTTAATTGGTGTGTGGCTATTTAAGGGGGACTGGAATGCCCCCAGGCGTTCTCTCCCCACCAGGCACCCCCACTCCACCCTGCCTCACCTCACCCAGGCTGCTGAGGAGGCAGCCACATTCACTGGAGCAGCAGTGGCAGGTCGGGGATGGCCCTGGGGCATCAGGCCACTTCCTGTGAGCGTGCTGCCCTGGCACAGAGCCTCATCCCCTTGCCTGGTAGGCTCCAGCCGCCCCAGTCAGGCTGCCCTGGCACCACTGCACGCTCGCTTGGCCACTATGGGGAAGTATCTCTCTAGAAGCTTCAGGATGCAGGGCCCCATGACCATTGAGGCTGGAGCCAGCCCAGAGAGCCTGCGGCAAAGCCGTTAGGAAGCGTTCTGTGCCAGCCCCTCCTGCTGCTAGGAGCTGCCCCTGTGGAAAGACTCTCCCAAGAACCTGTTTATAGAGCAAGGCCAGGGAATGTTTTTGCTTTAGGGGAGGCCACCTAGGGCCCCATCTGCCTGGAGCACTGCTTGTGGCAGGAGCCCCTAACCTTACCCACTCTCTCTCCTGCCACCTGTGAGAAACGCGACACTGGGCCAAGGAACCCAGCAGGAGAGGAAGCGATGCTTTCCTGCAGCTTCCCTTTCCCGGCCCTAAGCTTCTCTCAGGCAAAGCAGGTGCTACTGAAAGTGAGACTCTGGCATCTTTTGTGGGTACCCAGTGGGCAGAGGCCTGGCCTGCAGGAGCTGGGGCCTATGCTGAGCAGCGCCACCCAGCCACACGTGATGACATCAGCCCTTGTCCATCTCCACCCTGCTCAGCTGGGCACCTGGGCTCGACTTTGGAGTTCAGACTGACTTTGAGACCATGGGCGCCCCAGCTCCAGGAGCCCACGTTTATCCAGCCCATGTTGTTCTCTTAGTCTCCAGTCTGGCCGAGGCCGCATATTCCCTGCAGATGCCCTACTCAACTGGCCTCCCTGACTAGATTCAGCCTGGGGCCTTGCCTTGACCTGGCAGTTCTCTCTAGAATCATCCAGCTCCCTCAGAAGCTCCTATGGTGCCCATCCTACCTCCACATAGAGCCCCTCAAACTCTGACCCTAGCCAGAGCCACCCCAAAGACATGTTGCCACCCAAGGTTGGAAAGGGAGCCCTGCTCATGCTCTCGGGTGCTAACACCGCACCCCACCCCCAGCCTAGGTCCCAGAATCTCTCTCCCATGGCAACTACTCTGGATTTGTTCCTCAGAAGCCTCTGAAACTTGGAGCAGGAGAAGCAATGTAATTAGTCCTCCCTGACCCTCCAGGCAGCAGCACACATGGGCCTGCTAACGGGAAACAGAAGGTACTTTCTGTCGCAGAGGCTGAGGTGGCCCATATCTGGGCTGCTGCCAGATCTTGGCTGGAACAGTGAAACTGACCTCTGCTCCTGGGGTTGCCTGATTCTTGGGTTAGGTCCAGCTCCCTAAGTAGTTGGGGTGTGCCCAGGAATAGGGCCACTTGTGAGGCCCCACAATGATGCCCACAGCCCTTTGAGAGGTGTCCCAAAGTCTCCTGTTGGGGACAAATGCCTCTGGTGGTGGATGGGAGCCACAGGATGGGGCAGGGCAGGTGAGAGCCCCTCCAGCCTCCCACAGAAGCCTGGGCCTGCCCACCTCTCACACCATCCTGGAGCGAGCCCCCCCTGGAGCCAGGACCACTGAGATGTTGCCTGCTCATTTCCTGCCTGGTCTACCACCTCTGCCCTTGGCCTACCCCATCAGTTCTCAGCACAGCAGCCAGAGTCTGCCAAGATGGAAGAGTAAAAAATAACAAGTTATAAGAAGAAAATTTGTAAGATAGCTCATGCCATCATGCTCAAGCCCAGCCTCCTCCAAGTACGGGCCAAAGTGCCTACCACAGCTGAGGCTCGGTCCTGCCCATCCCACCCCCATCTCCCACCCCTCCCCTCATTTCCCTCTTGCCACACCTGCCTCCTCACTGTTCCTGGGACGCCCCAAGCACATCCCAGCCCCAGGGCCTTTGTACCTGCTATTCCTGCTGCCAGGAATGCTCTGACTTCACCTCTCTGGGCCTGGCCTCCTTGTCCATAACATGGGGTAGGAGCAAAAGTGCCCTTGTGGGACTGCTGGGAAGACTTGCCAAGACAATTCATGCAAAGCTCTAGGAGCTGACTTTGTCCCTTCTGCACTGCCATCCATGGCCCAGGGAGGTGGGTGGGAGTGGGTGCTGAGCAAGGGACCCCTAGCATCGGAGTCCTGCGCCAGCCAGCTGGCTACAAGGCCTGCTCTAGCCTTGGCTGGCCAGCAGGCTGCCCTGGGCCTCAACCAGTGCCCCTGGAAGTGGGACCCACTGTGCCCTAAGGCCCTCAGACCCTGCTGCCGAGCTCCCACAGGTCTCTCTCACCGACACTCCACCCCGCCCGCCTGCATGACTCCCTCACGGCTTTTTCCTAATGTGACTTCCAGCTATCAGGCCAACCCAGGTGCCTCTGCACAGCCCCCACAGGACAGGGAGGGAGGGTGGAGCAGCCAGCACACGCCAGGCCTCCCTGCCTGTCCGCGGGCTGAAAGGGGCAGAGGTGGGGTTAGGGCTGGAGGGGTCGGTCGCCTTGTCGCCCCAGGGCCTCTCTGAGGGGGTGTGGGCTGCTGGACTGGATTGAATGAGCATCTTGTTGTTCATTCAAATGAACAAGGGGCTTCGTCATGCCCCTGCAGACCCTCCCACCCACCTAGTTCTACTCGGAACCCCAGCCAAGCAGGGCTAGGGATGTGCGTTTTTTCTGTCTGAAGAAGAGAAGCGGGCCTCTGAGGGGCCTCTCCCACCGCTTCTGCAGCAGACCAGTGGCCTGGGGGCCTCCTGCAGGGGCCTGCGAGCCTGGCAGCCACCCTCATGGGGGGTGAACTTCTGGGGATAAAGTCCTCCCCTCCTCCGCCCCTCCTCCCCCTCTCGTCCTCCTGCACAAACACATGTTTCCAATCCCCTCTCGGGCCCCCTCTCCCCCTCGCCAGCCCCTTCCCATTTCCTCTCTGAGGCATCCACCAGCATGTGGAACTCATTAGGAGACCCTCAGGGCTCGTAACCCAACTCTGGCCCGGGCTTGGGGAGAGGGCTCTGTCCACAGCCCCCACGCCGAGACGCAGCCGCCTCCCCACGTCTGGCCCCTGTCTGGGCCTGTGCAGCCCTGGGCTGGGAGCGCAGGAGCTGGGCATGGCCAAAAGGCGGCTGCCGCTGGCGGAGGGACGTGCGCCTGGCGTGCCGGCTCATCCCCTGCCTCTGCAGCCTGCTCTCAGCGCCTGTCGAAGCACCCTGGCCTCCCCAGCAGCCATCCAGGAGAGCTTCTGATCCCCCTGGGGCGGATTTGGACCTGCATGTGAAAAGCAGACCTCAGGGCCCCTCCAGAGAGCCCAGGGGTGTGGGGTTCTGAGCAAGGAACTTGAGGATCCTCAGCTTTCCATCTGAAAAATCGGGAGGGAAGTCCAGGGAAGAGAATGTGGTATGTAGAACAGCCACTGAAGGCCTGGTTCCATGGGCTGTCAGTGGAAGTTATGCAAAACAACAACAACAAAAAAAAAAGCTGGTGCTATTGTCACCAGAGTTTGGGAAATGCCAGGATGAACAAAGTAAAAAAAGATAGCTACTTCCCTGCAGGATTTGTCAGAGCCTTTAACACATTCCTATACATACAGTGCACCTGGGGCCATAGAGTTCATGGTGTTTCTGGACATTTGACCAAATGACCCTTTTTACTGAGGTATACCTGGCAGGCCTGGTGTTCTCTGGAACCCACTTTGGAAAACACTATAGGAAGAGCAGTGAGGAGGCAGGGGGATGGGCAGAAACTCCTCACCGGGAAAGGCTCCTCATGGGTCCCAGCAGGAATCGTCTCCTGGGTCCAAGCAAAGGGTGGGGATTGAATGAGGGTGACAGCTAAGGAAGGGAGAGCAAGAGCCAGCAGGGGGCTGGTGTGGCCAAGGCTCGGAGGGAAGACCGCACTTGGGCCAGGCTGGGCCCCAGTGACTCTGAGTCCCTCCCTGACCTGCTGTCTCTTCCTCATGGGACAGCAGGCAAGTGGGTGGGCCGGCGTGGGCACAGAGGCATGAGGCCGGAGGGCAGGGCCTTCCCCAGGGGATGGGACTTGCACAGGCAGGCCTGGGGTGTTGGGAGTGTCCATGCTACCACCCTGCTGCGACATCAGCCTTGGGATGGGCAACCATTGGCTCTGGGTTCAGAAGAGCTGCTTTGTCTGTTTCCCTTCCTGTTGGGGCCAGTCTCTCTGCTCAGAGCCCACTCCCAACACTCCCTGGCACAGCTGCTCACAGGCCCTTCCCTCCCCCTGCTCCCGGGTCACTGCCTACCCTCTGGGCCCTCTCCCCACTGTCTGGGCACAAGGAGGGCTGAGCAGGGGGCTGGACTGGGCCCTTTTCATGACTCCTTTCCTCCTGCCTCACAGCAGTCGTGTGTGCTATGCTGTGCCCCATTTTAGAGAGGAACAAACTGAGGCTCAGAGAAGGGAGGCCAGTGGTGGTGTCAGGATTAGAACCAGGAGTCTTGGTTAGGCTTCCCAATCTTCACCTGAACCCTGTCTTAGCCCTGCCCAGCTCCAGCACACATGGCACACTCACACCTTGGACATCTGAGGGCCACACAGGGCTTTCCTGCTATGCCCAGCACAGGGCCTGCCAGCTGGTCAGCCCTTGACCTCCTCGGGCACAGGTGGGCCAGGCCAAAGTCACTCCTGCCCGTAGTGCATGGGGGTAGCCAGGGGTCCATGCCCAGCCCCTTAGGACAAGGAGGCCCTTCCCTCTGATGGTCCCAGTGTAGAACCTGCCTGGCTGCCCTGTACCCCTTGGGAATTAGGGTAGACAGAAAGTATTGCCCCACTTTATAGATGCAGAGATTGAGGCCCATGTGTGGGGCACCACAGGGGCCACCCAAGTCTATAGCAGGCAGAAGAGCTGTGTCTCCCCAGCTCCACAGGTCTCCGGCTTCCCAGGCCCTTATGTTGCCCCTGGGAGCTGCCTGGGAGCTCCATGTCTGAGTGGCATCCATGGCCTGGGAATCCAGCCACTTCCAGCCTGAGTTCTTGGGCTGGGCCTGGTGCTTCTGGGGTGACTGATGCTTTGGGGTCTCTGGGGAGGGCTCCAGCTATAGCCGAACACCCTCATCCCACCAGCCCTGGGCTCTGAGATGGCCCTAGGGCTCAGGTCGGAGGGTTGTCCTGCTGGAGATGGGCATCAAGGCAGTGCTGTCCTCTGCTGGGAGACTACGGAAGCCATGGGGAGTGGTAGGGAAGGGGGCAGGGGACCCCGGGAAGAGCTGGCCCTTGTCCCCCCCATCCCCACCTTGGAGGGCCTCACTGGGAACCCTGAGAGTCAGGATCCATTGACCCCTCCTCTCTCCCAGAGGACCTAGTCTTTTCAGGGAAGGAGTCTTTTTTTTTTTTTTTTTTTTTTAATTTTAGTATGTTCCGCAGAGGAATGGGTCAGTCTCCACAAGCGGAGAAGGACTGAGTCTTTCAAGTCTTGGGGCATGTGACGCTGTGGCAGGAGTAGGGCTGGGTGGGGCCAGGCCAGGACAGGGAGTCCCCTAGACTGCTTCCTTCTGCCACCTGCCTGGGAACATCCCACATCCAGCTCCAGGCAGGCAGCTGGACAGCCGAACCACGTGGGACAGTGCTGGGTTGTAAGCCTCAAGCCAGCAACCCTGTACTTGGGCCAAGCCATTCCCCCAGCCTCGTCATGGTCACCCTCCCTGTCACCATCAAGGCTAATAAGACGGATTCCTGAAAAACAGAGCTGCATGGGCTGGCAGGGAGGGGACCACACAGGCCGGGTGGCAGGCAATGCTAATGAGGCAATCAGGCCTAGCAGCTACAGAGAGACCTGCCCACCCCGGGCAGGCCCAGCCCAGGCCCCTGGCACATCCGCCCATCCGGTGCCCTGGGAATTCCTGTCCTCTTCTACCCTCCCGGCCTCAAAGGCTGGACTGTCTTCACTGTCAAGAGCCTTCCACTGCCAGCTCTCCCAGTCCCAAAGCCATGGGCTGGTTTGGCAAAGACAGAAGCAAGCCACCCCGAATTCCATCACTACTCCTTGCCTTTGCTCTGGCTGAGTAAATGCCTGCCTGAAACGGCCTTTTGTCCCTTACCCAGCTCAAACCACCTGGGCTCCAGGCCCTTCCTGGCAGAGGTGGCCTTGAAGGATCAGAAGCTTTGAGCAGGAGGCAAGGGTGACATGGTAGCCAGATGGGCATGCAGTTAAGGACTCCTGCTCCCCCAAAGCCCCAGCTTCTATCACTCAGCCCTGGAGTGCTCATACTGGGGGAAGGGATTCATATGAGGGTACTTTTAAGAGCCGGGGCAAAGACGCCGGGGATTCTGGGGAAGGGGATGCGAGAGGCAAGGGCTGGAGCCTGCACCCATGGCTTTGAAGCAGGGACCCTGGCCCACCTGGGCTTCTCTGAGTCCTCGCCCCCTCTCCCCTTCTGCTTCTGAGGCCCCAGGAAATCAGATGCAGCCTGCCTGGTTTCCCAGGGCTGTTGGGTGGCTTTTCCTGGCTCTGTAGGGATGACCTCGGTGTCAGCAGATGGGGTGCCCAGCTGACTTAGAGCCCCCGCCTGCCCCAGCCCAGCCCCTCCTCCAGGCTTGAGGGGTGGTGGGTGGTATGTGAGACTAGAACCCAGGCTCAGGACCCCAGGGACCCTTGGGTCCACAAAGAGGTGGGAGTTTGGCTCATTCTGTGGAAGAAGGATGAGCTGCACCTGGATGGGGGAGGGAGGGCCCTCTCTGAAACAGGGAAATCGAGGCCTACAGTCTGAGGCCAGGGATGAGGCCCTGCCAGGCATGGTGACAGCAGGGATCCATCCCTTCATGACAGGGAGCCTTCTGGCTCCAGGGACTCTCACTGAGTGACTTTGGGCAGGTCATGTAAGACAGGAGGAGGCCCAAGTGGGGGGTGGAAGTGAGAGGCTTCTGGAATCATGCAGCATGGCAGGAGCGAGCCAAACACATTTTAAATCACAGGACCATGTGCTCACGGCTGACAACACGGAGGAGTCTAGAAGTAGGCTAGGGTTCCCTTCCTGACTCAGCCTCTTCTCAGGTGCCCACTCTGGCCCCAGAGGTTGAGTGGGCTGAGGGGGAAGAGTAAGAAGGTGGTCAGAGGGATGAGCTGGAGGGTAGGGTCCCAGCAGAGGGACCCGTGAGTGCAAAGGCCCCACAGGGGGAGTAGGTGGGACAGTGTTGGAGCCTGGGCTTGGGAGGCAGGGTGGAAGAGTGGAGGGGTGGGAGGACTGAAGACCCCCTAAGGGCAAGGAGGGGAGGGGAGGGAAGGGCAGGGCCAGATCACCAAGGGCCATGCTGGCCACAGAGCCCAGTCTGGACTCGATGTGCGGCCAGTAGGAGGCTGCGGACCCGGAAGGCCAGGTCTGATTCACATTCTCAAAGATGCCTCTGGCTGC
>RJWJ010032513.1:0-18497 GCA_004363605.1 Indri indri
AAAAAAAAAAAAAAAAAAAAAAAGAACTGGAAATTGAGTTCCCACTGGCCAGAATGAAGAGATTTTGTTGAATGCATAGGCGGGTAGAGAGCCCAGAAGTGCTGTACCTAAAAAGTAGGGTTAAATTAGCCAGAGAGCAAACGCTACTCCAGACCAATTCTGAAAGACCTTAAAAAACAAAGCTTAAAAAGATCAAAATGACCTGCACATAAATTAACTGCCTACAATAAAAACTCCAACCCTCTTTGAAAGGAATACAATAAAATCCAGCACCCAGGAACAGAAATTTCACAATGTCTGGCATCCAGTAAAAAAATTTACTTGAGGCTGGACGTGGTGGCTCACACCTGTAATCCTAGCTCTTTGGGAGGCCAAGGCAGGAGGATTGCTTGAGGTCAAGTGTTCCAGACTAGCCTGGGTAACACAGTGAGACCTTGTCCCTACAAAAATAAAAATAAAAATTAGCTGGGCGTGGTGGCACACATCTGAGGTCCCAGCTACTCAGGAGGCTGAGGCAGGAGGATCGCTTGAGCCCAGGAGTTCCCAGCTGCAGTGAGCTATGATCATGCCACTGAACTCCAGCCTGGGTGACAGAGTGACAGGGGGAAAAAATTGCTTGAAATAGGAGAAAGAAGGAAAAGGTGACCTGTAGCCTGGGGAGAAATCATACAGTATAAACCGACCAGTAACCACAAAGATGACAGAATTTTTCAAATTTCCTTTTTAAAATGACCTCCAACTGTCTTTGATGAAATTTCAAAATGGGATTCTGCTTCTTATGCCTCTTGGTAAACTGTTTCCACTTATGGGTCAGCTTGCCTGGTCAGTGGCCCCACTGCTGCAGTGACCTAACACATGGCTGGCTGGAGGCTCCACCCTTGACACACTAGCCCCCCCAACCTGACATTGTTTAATCGGGAGCAATTCGCCTCCTACAGGAAGCCCTCCCTGAACCCAAGACTAGGTCAGGTTCCCTGTAATGTGTTCTCACTGGCCTGTTCTTTCATCCTGGCCATTTATCACAGCTTGTGTGGATTTGTGCGAATATTTTATCTGTCTCTGCTGAGCCCAAGAACTGGGGCTGGGTGTGTCCTTGAATCTCCAGCAGGAAGCACAGTGCCTGGCACAGGGCGCCACCGATAAACATTTGCTGAATGAATGAGTCTGAATGCATGCATGAAAAACGCAATGGTCACGAGGACTTTTATTCGGTTCTGCGAAGCAAATCTCACGAGGGTCATTGACAAACCGCTGGTGTCCAGAAGAGGGCGACATGCACTAGTCCTGAAGAACGGACGCTCGCTCGCTCGGCCCCAGGCAGGCGGCTTGGGGAAGGCACACCGGGTGCAGGTAAGTGTTCCGGCCCTGGCTGGTTCTCATCAACAGCAGCCTTTCTCCGAAGTGTCACTCACTCGGTCTCGTAAGGTCACGCTCTGTCACGTCGAGAGTCGCCTTAAAGGTGCGACTTTCCCCAGATATAAAATGGGAGGGTTGCAGCGGCTGCTCTTTAAAGCCCCTTGCGACCTTGCGAGTCTGTGATTTTCCCCCGTAGCGGGGCAGGTTTGCTGTGGTCCCCGTAGGTACGCGGTAACTGCTCGCCACCGCCACTAGGCGGCGCTGCCGGCCTGCGTCCCGGCCCGGCGGGCGGTGCGCAGCCCTCTTCGCGGTCTGTGTGTCTATTTTTAATGAAGGACTGACACTGTACTTTTAACTTTTAAACCTCTCTCTACTCAGGCTCCTCTGGGTAAAGACAGTCTAGAAACTGAAAGCTTGGGAGACACCGCCGCCTCTGCAATCCCGGGTTGTGTCGAAGTCCCCAGCTGGACTCCCCTGGAATGCGAGTGAAATGCAGGAGGCTTCCCTCCGTACTCACCTTCGTTCGCTCCCCCAGGGGCAGGGCGCGGCGACAGGGCTGGAGGGGCTCCGAGCAGGCTGCGCATCGCCACTGACCCCCATCTTTAAAGCTGGGGTGCACGGAATCTGCCTCAGTGGTATACCCCAACCGGGGACACACCAGAACATCTTAATTCTAAAACTGGCAGTCCCAGGCTCCACATCCAGAGATTCCAATTCCTTCCAGGGCAGAGATACTTCCCAGGTTCCTGGGAAGATTAAATAGGACAAAACCTGTGGTATATGTAACACTTCTAATGCCATGTGCAGCAGCACATAGTAAGTGTTCATTAAATAAGAGCTTTTATTATTATAGTTGTTAGTAGTTAGTAATTCAAGTGCCTGGACATAGTAGATGCTGGGTAAATATTGCTGAATTAATCAGCAGTTTCTGGGAGCAGTTAGGAAGAAAGTGTGCTAGATCTCAACTGTCACGGAGGGCAGGGCAGTCAGAAACTTTTATTCTTAAAGTTGTTAATTATGAAAATACAGATTCAGGCCCAACTAGTGGCTCATGCCTATAATCCCAGCACTTTGGGAGACCGAGGTAGGAGGATTGCTTGAAAGTCCAGGAGTTTGAGACCACCCTGGGCAACACAGGGAGACCTCTGTCTCTATAAAAACAATTTTTTAATTAGCCAAGTGTAATGGTGAGTATCTGTAGTCCCAGCTACTCCCGAGGCTGAGGCTGTAAGATCTTCGTTTGAGCCCAGGAGTTCGAGACTGCAGCGAGCTATGATCACACCACTGCACTCCAGCCCAGGTGACAGAGCAGGGAGGTTCTCTAAAATAAATAAATAAGTAGTGTTTTCCTTTCTTATTTACGGTAACCGCTAACAGTATGACATTGCAGTTACAGCCCTCTCTTGGTGTCTGAGGAGGGACTGGTTCCAGGACCCCCATACCAAAATCCACAGATGCTCAAGTCCTTTACATAAAATGGTGTAGTATTTGATATAACCTATGTGTACTTTAAATCATGTCTAGATTACTTATGGTTTTTTATTTGTATTATTTTTTGTTATTGTATTTTTTTTCTGAATATTTCTGATCCATGGTTGGTTGAATCGGATGGGGAACTCACAGGTACCGAGGGCCAACTGTACTTGGCAAAAAGAGAAAAAATGCTTGATCGATATAGCAAAAGAGAGGAAAAGAAAAGCCAAGGAACTGCAGGATAGCTTCAAAAAAAAGCATAAAGTACAAAGAAAAAGTACTTTCAAACATATCATTATCATAATGCATTTGAGTAAATTAATCTCTTCTATTGCAAGACAAAGACTTTTTTTCTTTCTTTTTTTTTTGGAGACAAGCTCTCACTCTGTCACCCAGGCTAGAGTGCCGTGGTGTCAGCCTAGCTCACAGCAGCCTCAGACTCCTGGGCTCAAGTGATCCTCCTGCCTCATCGTCCTGAGTAGCTGGGACTACAGGCGTGCACCACCACACTTGGCTACTTTTTCTATTTTTAGTACAAATGGGGTCTCGCTCTTGCTCAGGCTGGTCTCAAACTCCTGGCCTCAAACTATCCTCCCACCTTGGCCTCCCAAAGTGCTAGGATTACAGGTGTAAGCCACTGCACCTGACCCAGATTTTTTTCTTAAATCATGAGATGAATAAGCTCTTAAAGTGAAAACGAAGTGTCCATTTATGTAAGCATAGTCTGATCAGGGAAGGCAAGGTTAAGTGAAATACAAAATTTTATTTCAATTGTTCATTAATTCCTTCCCTCTTTCATCATTTTTTTCAGTGTCTATGTGTGCCAGACACTGTCTTCGGGCCAAGAATCCAGAGGTGAATTGACTAAGGTCCCTCCAAGCGATCCCCCAGTAGGAGGGACATTCATCCTGACCAGAGTTAAACCTAGAGGCAGCGAGAGGGAAGTCTCAGTTCTTCTTACCCGCCAAAGGCCTCCTGCTCTGTCACCTTCAGGCCATGCATCTCCCTTGATGCAAGACTCACCTGTCCCTCCCAAGACTGAAGCACTCTCTCCCTGTGATTGTGGGCCCAGGCTCCCGGTCATTTCTGGCAGGGGCTGAATGCGACATGCAGTAAATCCTCACCTTTTTTGCTTTTCCCTTTGGCTTCAAAGCAAACAACACAAAGACTCCAGGTGGGCCCTGAAGCATCTGCAGGTGCCGGCCAGATGAGCGATGGGTGAGGTTCCCACAGGTCTACCTTCCCAGAGAAACACTGACCTTTGTCTTTGACACTCGCCAAAGTCATTGTGGTCACACATGTCATCTGCTCAGCTTCCTGTGCAATGACGAGGGACAGGGTCCCCAAACACTGAGTACCTCCCCACCTCTCACACATGCATAACCCTAGGTGGCAAGAGAAAGCTCAGGGCAGAGTGCCCGTCCCACCACACACCAAGAGGGCCTGGTTAGTGCTTGTGGGTCAGTTCTCCAAAGCCCGGGGTCTGACAAATGCGGACACTTCAGACAGGACTGCTTGAGTCTGTCACTGTTTGTTTACATCAGACAGGTGTGTTCTGCCAGGCCTAGTCCAGGCCGACCTGCCGTCAGTTCCTTGTGGAGGGTGGGTGTGGAAGTGCCTCTTTGGGGACAGCTGGGAAGCAGCAACAAAAGGGGATGGCCCTCCCGCCCCGGAAGCTGGGCCCGGAGAGATAGGATTTGGGGAGCGGGTGTGCATGAGCCCCCAGGCCCCAGAGAGGGAGAGTCTGGGGAGAGGACAGGCCTTCACTGGACCCTGGGGATGTCCTCACACTGGCCCTGTTATGGGAAAGCCAGGGAAGTGAGGGAAGCGGCCTCCACCAGACCAACTGGTTTGTCCTGAACTGGTTGTTCCAAGGCCCGGGGCCTGCCCAGGCGTCCCTTTTCTAGGGAACTCCCGGGAAACTCAGGTAGCCCCTTCTAGCAGCTGCACGGGATTTGGAACGAAACTCTTGGGCTGGGTGTCTCTACCCAGAGTAATTTATTTTATTTATTTTTTATTTTTGTAAGAGATGGCATCCACTGTATCACCCAGGTTGGTCTCCAACTCCTTGGGCTCAAGGGATCCTCCCACCTGAGCCTCCTGAGCAGAGGGCACTACGGCGTGGACACCACACCCAGCTGCTGCTCATGCATTTTGACTCCGGCTTTTCCTTTGTTCCAGTGTCTCAACCTGGGTTTTATGGACCCCCAAGGCAAGTGGACAGAATTTGCCAGATTTGCAAGCTTTGACGGGGAAAGCAGTTACCTCTTTGTCTTCACCATCCTCCCACTGAAGTCCAGCCGTCCCTTCGGGCACATAGGTACCTAGTAGGATTTTGTGTCACATCACGGTTGTCGCAGGTCTCATGAAATACTGTAGTATTCTATTTTGAAAATACTGACTTTATGAGACCTGTGAATGTCCAAGAAACACCTTGTCAGTATTTTTGGATCAGTGTATTTCAATATAATTGGTTTCCTTTGTACTCGTATGTGTTTTGTTTTTTGCATTTAAAAACATTCTGGAAGAGTCCATAGGAGTCAGCGGAGGCCAGCAGAGTCCAGGGTAGCAGGACAGTGAGTGCCCCTGTGTTGCCATCTTTTTTTTTTTTTTTTTTGAGACAGAGTCTCACTGTGTTGCCTGGGGTAGAGTGCCGTGGCGTCAGCCTAGCTCACAGCAACCTCAAACTCCTGGGCTCAAGCAATCCTTCTGCCTCAGCCTCCCGAGTAGCTGGGACTATAGGCATGTGCCACCATGCCCGGCTAATTTTTTCTATATATATTTTTAGTTGTCTGATTAATTTCTTTCTATTTTTAGTAGAGACGGGGTCTCGCTCTTGCTCAGGCTGGTTTCGAACTCCTGAGCTCAAGCAATCCGCCTGCCTCGGCCTCCCAGAGTGCTAGGATTACAGGCATGAGCCGCCGTGCCCGGCCTGTGTTGCCATCTTTGTTTTCGTGTCCCTGACAATCCATCTGCAGCTCACAGAGCCGGGCTGACAAGCCCCAGCCCCACCCTGTCTGCAGGGCCAGGGAATGACACAGGCCCCACAGGCCCCACGCCTGCCTGCTGAACATCCAGGGGCTTCTTGATAGAACAAGCATATGGGGCGGAGGGAGGTCCATCCTGAGGAGAAGATGTCCCCAGTGAGTCTGTCCAAAGCCCTAAAGCCAGGTGAAGACCCCAGTTCTGCACCTGGTCCACAGTAGATATTGGGAGGGGGCTGTCCACCCCCAAGTCACACATACTCCCTTTGTAATAAGACCTGCCACAGCCAGAGGGCTGCAGTCCTGGAGAATGAGGAAGTCATTGGCAGGGCCCAGCCCCAGGATGGGCACTGCATGGCAGTCAGAGGACTCAGCGGCGATGGGTGGGCCAGCGGTGCTCCCGCTCCTCACTGCCCTTGGAGCCACTTCTGCATCTGTATCTCCCTCCCTTGGGCACAGCAGGTCTGTTTGTCCTCCCAAAGCTCAAAGAGTCCAAGAACTAAATCTGATACCCCTGAGGCAAGAACCGTTCCAGCCTCGTGCTGCCAACAGGAGGCCTTTGCCCACATCCCGGAGAGAGGACAGGTAGGAGGCCCCAGGCCCCAGGGTTCCCACCAACCAGCCAGGTGCCTCGAGGAGCAGATCTGCCGTGCAGCTCCTGCAGCAGCCGGCAAGAGCGTGGGGCTGCCTGCCTGAGACGACACTTCCTGGGGCTGTGTTCCCCCAGCATGGTGCAGGTTCTCACAGGCCAGCACCCAGCGCGGAAAAGAGCAAGTGGCTGGCAGGGGCCAGGCGGCCAGCATGAAAGCAGCCTGGCCTTTACCCGCCTGGCCCAAAATGTGCAAACCTCAACACCAGACCCGAGGTGTGACATCAGAGTCTGTATCACTTCAGCTTCACTTCATCCTAAGTTCTGAGCCAGACCTGATCAGCTGGGCTTGGAGCACCGCCCCTGCATGGAATCTCTCCCTCTTTGGGATATTTTATTGACATAAAAATAAGCATGAGCTTAAAAAGACACCAAAGAGAAGATTAAAAGGCAAACCACAAGCTGGGAGAAAATATTCGCAATATCTGTATCTGGCAAAGGACTTGTATCCAGATTACATAAAGAACTTTTATGAGTTAATCACAGACAAACCAACAGAAATGAGCAAAAAATTTGAATGGACATTTCACCAAAGAAGATATATGGGTGGTCAATAGATACATGAAAAACTGACCAGCATCACCATTCATTAGGGAAATGCCACTTAAAGCCACAATGAAATGCCATTACTCCCCTCCCCCATTAGAGTGGCTGTAACTTGAAAGGCCAGCCAGACCAAGAATTGCAAGGGTGTGGAGCAACTAAAGCTCTCATATGCTGCTACTGGAAATATAAAATAGTACAACCACTTTGGAAAACAGTTGGGCAGTTTCTTAAAAATTAAAACTTAACAAAACATATGCTATCCCATTCCTAGGTAATTAACCAAAAAAAAAAAAAAAAAGAAGAAGAAGAAGAAAAGAAAGAAAGAAAGCATATGTCCACACAAATTCCTGCAACAGCTTTACAAGTAATAGCCCCAAATTTAAAATAACCCCAATGCTCACCATGAAAGGGGAGTGGATAAACATATTGTGGTATATCCATACGGTGGACTATTAGGAATAAAAGAATCAAGACATATATGTATTTTATACATAATGTGTGTATATATAATATAAAAACCATACGTATATATTTCTAAATACAGTTGAGCCTTGAACAGCACAGGTTTGAGCTGCCACAGGTCCCCTTACACGCCCTTCCCACCCCCGCGACAGCAAGACCAACCCCTCCTCTTCCTCCTTTTCCTCAGCCTCCTCCATCTAAAGGCCACAAGGATGGAGACCTTTATGATGATCCACCTCTTTTTAATTAATAGTAAATATATTTTCTCTTCCCTATTATTTTCTTAATAACTTTTTTCCCCCTAGGCTACTTTATTGTAAGAATACAGCATATGATACATACACCGTATGAAATCTATTTATCCACTGCATGTTATCGGTAAGGCATCTGGCGAACAGTAGGCTATCAGTGGTTAAGTTTTGGGGGAGTCAAAAGTTGCACGTGGATTTCCAACTGTGCAGGGGGTCAGTGCCCCTAACCCACGTTGTTCAAGAGTCAACTGTAGTATGTATATTCACACAGTTTTTCTTACTAGGTCAAGGTCGACGTGGCATATTGACATGTTCCCCAGAGTCACCGTAACCTCGCTCCTCTTTGGTCTCTACGCTGAGATACATTCGGTGCTCACCCCCGTAGCTTCCGCGGCTGCCTTCCCCTGTCCAGTCTTGTTTATTTGGAGTTCCCTCTGGACGGCACCGGCAGGCGCAGAGGGGTTTTGTGTTTTTGAGAAGAGACCACGCGACTGCATTCCCTAAGAGTCTACATGTGCCTGATCTTCGAAGGAATTCTTTGCTGAGTAAGACTGTAACACTGTAGTCACTTTTTATATAAGCTTTTATTGAGGCACAGTGTTGTTCCCGCTATTCGTGGTGGCATAACAACACGCATAACCCAAAACTTGGTGGCGTGCCGTGTTCATAGCAGCGCCATTCGCCACAGCCCGGAGGCGGAAGCAGCCCAAGTGTCCCTCAAGCAAGGAGTGTATAAGAAATGTGGACTCTACAGAAAACGCAATAGTATTCGGCCTTAAGGAGGAAGGAGACGCTGACGCGTGCTACAACATGGATGAGGCTTGAGCACGTCATGCTCAGTGACATAAGCCAGTCACGAAGGGACAGATACTGCAAGATTCCACTTATATGAGGTGCCTGGAGTAGTCAAATTCACAGAGACAGAAAATAGAGTGCTGGTTGCCAGGGGCGGGGGTAAGGGAGAAGGCGGAGTTGTTCTTTAATGGGTAAGAGTTTCAGTTTTTTGGTTTTTTTTTTTTCATTTTTTTAGAGACAAGCTCTCGCTCTGTTGCCCAGGCTGGAAGGCTGGGGCTCAAGCGGTCCTCCCGCCTCAGGCCCTGGGTGGCGGGAACTGCGGGATCAGGCTACTGCTTCCACGGCGTGGACTTGACAGAGTTTCAGTTCTACGAGATGAGAGAGTCCTGGAGGTCCGTTGCACAATGGTGTGAATGTACTTAACGCTACTGAGCTGTGCGCTTAAAAATGGTTAAGATGGTAATTTTTTTAATGTATGATTTACCACAATTAACAAAAAACAAACTTAATGGCGTAAAACAGCCACCATCGTTTTATGATGTTCTTGGGGTCAGGAGTCTGGGCACAGGCAAGGTGGCTTTTGTCTGCTTTAGGATTTCTGGGGCCTCAGCTGGGGTGATCCTAATGGCTGGGGCTGGAAGGGCTGGGGCCAGGTGGTCTGCTTCCAAGACAATGGCCTTTTCTTTTTTTTTCTTGAGACAGGGTCTCCCTTTGTCGCCCCAGCTAGAGTACAGTGGTGTCATCAAAGCTCATATAGCCTCGAACTCCTGGGCTCAAGCAACCCTCCTGCCTCAGCCTCCTGCCTCAGCTGGGACTACACGTGCATGCCACCAAGCCGGCTGATTTTTCGACTTTTTCTTTTTGTAGAGATGAAGTCTCACTCTTGCTCAGGCTGATTTTGAACTCCTGGCCTCAAGCAGTTCTCCCGCCTCAGCCTCCCAAAGTGCTGGGAATACAGGCATGAGCCATTGTGCCCAGCCGACAGTGTCTTTACTCAAGTGTGGCACCTGGGCTGGGCTGGCCAAAAGACAGGCTCCTTGGAGGCCATCGACTGGAACCTTCCATGTGGCACCTCCAGCATGGCAACCTCCAAGCAATCAGACTCCATTCTCAGTAGTTCAGGGTTCCAAAAACAAGTGTCCCTAGCAGGCAAGGTAGGAGCCACGTGGCCTTTCATGACCTCTTCCCAGAAGTGACATAGCGTCACTTCTGCCATATTCTTCTGGTCCACCAGTCGCAAGAGCCATCCAGGTTCAAGAGTTGAGACATAGGCCAGGCATGGTGGCTCATTCCTATAATCCTAGCAGTCTGGGAGGCTGTGGTGGGAGGATCGCTTGAGCTCAGGAGTTTGAGACCAGCCTGAGCAAGAGCGAGACCCCATCTCTACTGAAAATAGAAAAAATCAGCGGGGTGTGGTGGCAGATGCCTGTAGTCCCAGCTACTCGGGAGGCCGAGGCAGGAGGATTGCTTGAGCCCAGGAGTTTGAGACCAGCCTGAGCAAGAGCGAGACCCCATCTCTACTAAAAATAGAAAAAATCAGCGGGGTGTGGTGGCGGATGCCTGTAGTCCCAGCTACTCAGGAGGCTGAGGCAGGAGGATTGCTTGAGCCCAGGAGTTTGAGGTTGATGTGAGCTAGGCTGACACCACGGCACTCTAGCCCGGGCAACAGAGCGAGACTCTGTCTCAAAAAAAAAAAAAAGCGGAAACATAAACCCTCCTCACAGCGGGAAAAGGACCAAACCATTTGTGGCCAACCACTACAAACCAAAATACAAGAAAGCACAAAACTCACAAGGGTATTGCTTGATATTATTGTGCAAAGTGAACCACTCATGCAATTACCAACCAGATTGAAAAAGAACATTACCAGAAACTCAGAACCCCTTGTTGTGCCTGCTCCCAATCCCTCCTCCCACGTCACCCCTGACTTCTGACACTAATGTTGCTTTCTGCGTGATTTGAACTTTACGTAAACACTTAGGAGGTAGTCCTTTGTGTCTGGCTTCTTTCTCTTGATCTTATGTTATGAGATTCTTCCATGCCTTTGTGTTCGCCACCATATAGAATTGCATTGCATGAATGTGCCAGGATTTATTTATCCATTTTACCATTAATGGACATTTGGATTGTTTCCAGTTTGGGGCTTTTATGACTAGAGCTTCCATGAATATTAATGTACATGCCTTTCAGTGCACACGTGCATGCACTTCTGTCTGGCATATTCATAGGAATAGATCTATTCTTTTGCAACTTTTTTGCTCAATATTCTTTTTGCGTGTCATTCAAATTAGTGAATATACCTGTACTTCATCCATTTTGTTTGTTTCCAGTTTTTTCCTCTTTAAACATGTCTCCTTGGGTTCACACCTCTTTGTGAATTTGTGTGAATTTCTCTAAGATTATACCTAAGAGTGTCGGGATGTGTGAATCTTCAAATAGTTGTACCAGGTGACATGCTTATCAGGAGTGCATGAGTGAGTATTCATTGTCCACTTTCCAGCCAAAGGTGAGTTTTGTCAGATCTTTTTTTGTTCTGTTTTGGTCGCCCACACTGGAGTGTGGTGGCAGGATCATACATAGCTCACTGCAGCTCGAACTCCTGGGCTCAAGCCATCCTCCTGCCTCAGCCTCCTGAGTCTTTGGGATTGCAAGAGTGAGCCACCGCGCTGGGCTCTTGTCAGATCTTTTATGCTTACTACTCCAATGACTAGGAAATATTCTTCCATGGTGGTTTTAATTTGTATTTTATTTCTCTGATTACCAGAGAGGTAGAGCAACTTCCTGCAATTATTGACCATTCAGGTGGCCACTTCGGTGAATTGCTTGTTTATGACTATGCATGTACTTTAACACTGCAGTCCCCAACCCCTGGACAAGAACCAGTACCAGTCTGTGGCCTGTTGGCAACTGGGCTGCACAGCAGGAGGTCAGTGGCAGGAAGCAAGCAAAGCGTCACATCTGTACTTACAGCCGCATCCCTATAGCTCGCATCACTGCCGCCTGTCAGAAGCTCCGCCTCCTGTCAGATCAGTGGTGGCATTTGATTCTCATAGGAGCTGGAACCCCACTATAAACTGCACATGCGAGGGATCTAGGTTGCGGCTCCTTATGAGAATCTAATGCTTGATGATCTGAGGTGGAGCTGAGACGGTGATGCTAGCGCTGGGGAGCGGCTGCAAATACAGATCATCGTTAGCAGAGAGGTTTGACTGCACAATAAATATAATGCACTCGAATCATCCCGAAACCATCCCTCCCACCCTGGTCTGTGGAAGAATTATCTTCCATGAAACCGGCCACTGGTGCCAAAAAGGTTGGAGACTGCTGCTTTAACAAATTTCAGCATCGACAGTGGAACGTACGTGTGTGCCAGTTACTTAAGCCTTAAGTCAGTATGCGTCAAGATTGTGCAGTCAAGGATGTGGAAATACTGGAACCCTTATACATTGCTGGTGGGAATGTGTGTGACGGCTCATTTTATGTCAGCTTGAATGGCCAGACTGAGCATTGTTTCTGGGTGTGTCAGTGAGGGAGTTTCCAGCTGGGATTAGCATTTGTATCAGTGGCCTCAGTAAAGTAGGCGGTCCTCCCCATCGTGGGTGGGCATCGTCCAGTGCCTTGAGGGCTAGAACAGAACAAAAGGCAGAGGAAGGAGGAATTCCTCCCATTTTCCTGCCTCAGTGATTGAGCGGGGACACCTCTTCTCACCTCCTGGAATTATACCATCAGCTCCACCGGTTCTCAGGCCCTCAGACTCGAGACTGAATTACACCCACCACCTGCTTTCCTGACGGCAGGTCGCAGATGGCAGATTATGGGACTTCGAGGCCTCCATAATCATGTGATCCAATTCCTCACAATTAATAGTCTCCTGTTGCTTCTATTTCTCTGAAGAACTCTGACTAACACAATGTAAAACGGTGTAGCTGCTGTGGAAAACAGCTTGACAGTTCCTCAGAAAGGTGGAGCAGCAGCAACAAAAAGGTCAAACACAGAATTACCTTATCACCCAGCAATTCAATTCCATTCCACTCCTGGCTATAGATCCAGGAGAAATGAAATCGAATGTCCACAGAGAAACTTGGTCATGAATAACCATAGCAACATCATTCATATTAGCTGTTAATAAAAGGCGGAAACACCCAAATGTCCATCAAGGAATGAATGGACTAACTGCGGTATATCCATACAATGGGGCATTATTCCGTCATAAAAAAGAATGACGTCCTGATACACGCGACAACTTGGATGAACCTCAGAAACATTGTGGAAAAATGAAAGAAGCAAAGGCTGGGCGAGGTGGCACACGCCTGTAGTCCCAGCTACTCGGGAGGCTGAGGCAGTAGGATTGCTTGAGCCCAGGAGTTTGAGGTTGCTGTGAGCTAGGCTGATGCCACGGCACTCTAGCCCGAGCAACAGAGCGAGACTCTGTCTCAAAAAAAAAAAAGTGAAACAAGCCAGACACAAAAGGTTACATATTGTATGATTCTTTTTGTATGAAATATCCAGAATGGGCAAATTTATAAAGAAAGAAAGCAGATTGGTTGTTGCCAGGGGATGAGAGGAGGGAGGAATGAAGAGCGATTTTTTTCTTTTTTTGAGAAACAGGGCTGGAGTGCAGTGGTGCAATGATAGCTCACTATAGCCTCGAACTCCTGGGTTCAAGGGGCCCTCCTGCCTCAGCCTCTCAAGTAGCTAGGACTACAAGCACGCACCACCACACCTAGCTGATTTTTTAAAAAAATTTTTAGGGATGGGGTCCCACTATGTTGCCCAGGCTGGTCTAAAACTCCTGGCCTCAGGAGATCCACCCTCCTCAGAGTGCTGGGACTACAGGCATTAGCTACCATGCCTGACCAAGAGTGATTTCTTAAGGAAGCACTGTGTACTTTTCTGGGATTTTAAAAGGGTTTTGAAACTTGAAAGAGGTGATGTTGCACAACACTGTGAATGCACTAAATGCCATTGAATTGTATACTTCAAAATGGTCGCTTGTATGTTATGTTAATTTTACCGCAATGTGAAAAAAAAAGAATGCTTAGTCTCTCCAGGGACATCTGCCAACATTCTCTCAAAAGGGTCTCACTCCAGACGTGGCTAATCCAAGTCTTTCTGGGATCTGTATCTTGATCAATAACCTAGGCTTGATTTACTAGTTAGTGCAATGACGACAGAAATTTTTTAGCAAATATAGTGGCCAATTGACTAAACTGATGAATGTTAAAAATGGGCTCTCACTGATTAAATTTAAAGTATTGTTATTCAGGGTATTGGATCGCCTAAAATTGTTTAAAATCATTTTCCACACACGCTGCCTGGGCCTGGGACTCCAGCAAGGCTGCTAACCTGCCCCGAAGGCTCGATCTCTAACGGACCTGTTTCCAGCCGCTGATTTAAGAGGATTTCTGGTTGTTCCATGCAGATCATTAGTAAGGCAAAGAATCCTGTCTCTCCATGTGTGTCTGCTTTAGGTGAAGGGTGTGGTCAGTTTCCTAAAAGTGCCAAGAGCCAGGACTTGAGACTTCATGGAACCTACAGAATAGGTTGTATGAACTGTTTCATGTCTGCTTGCTAGGAGTGGTTGTTTAACAATTATCTGTAGGTTTTGTGAAATTTGGTCTGAGACTGGCTTTCCTAACACTCTAACTAGATGGTGGGGAGTAGCTAACACTCACCCCAAACTTCTTTGGTCACTACATTAGCCTGCAGAACACAATCAGTGGTGCAGGGATCAAATTGGCTTGGGTAAGTTGGGAAAAAATGTTCATATCTGTTGCCCAATTTTGCTTTACTTTGTCTTTTTATTATTGCTTCTGCCCCACACCACCTAAAGATTCTGGATACTTTGATACATTTATGGAAGATACCTTCTCTGAGTCTACATGTTATATCTTCGAATACTTTTTCTTGGAATGGACTGCTCTTAAATGGACGCTGTGAATTGGTGGATGTTTGTTTTACGAGAGATTCTGACACACCATTGTCCCCACCCCACCCATCCCCAGCCCCCCATCTCGAGACCCACTGGTCCTTTGTCTAAGACCGTTATAGGCCACAATTTCCAAGCACCAACCAAATCCTGAGAAACGCAGAGAGACTGGGTCCCAGACCGGGAGGCGAGGACTTGGTCTGCTCAGGAACACAGGAACTAGTTGCCACCAGGCTGAGGGTACTCAGAGAGGGAGGGCAAGGCTGGTGAAGAATGAAGGGACAGAGAGCTGAGCTGCCAGCCCATTTGGAATGGTTAAAGGAGTTGCTAAGACCATGGTTTTCCAAATCAAAATCGAAGTCGTTGGCGCAACCAGCGGTATGATTCCCTGGTGTCTCCACACCCACTGGTGTGGGCTTTTGAAATCAGGAAGGCCTCAGTTGCTCACCTGCATAGCTGAGACATGTGTGAGGGCTGCAGGGTACTCCCCTAAAAAACCAGCTTAGTCTGTGCCTGCCGATGTGAAAGTGAGGGTGGGGGTGGGGGGCAATTTCCCCTCCCCCAGTTGCGGCTGCCGTGGTGCTGAGCCTGGCTCCACAGGGCTCACGCAGCAGCAGGGTGCCCCTTACTGAACACCTAAGTGCTTTACATGCACTCTGTCATCACACTGTCCTTCTAGGTCTTGTGCTTGGTATTGTCTCTATTGTATATATGAAGAAACTTAAGTTCAGAGAGGTTAAGTAACTTACTCAAAGTTACACAGCCACAGAGTGACAGCAGCAGGATTTATACCACTTCTCTCCTCACCCGTCTGTGCCCATGATGGAGAGCTCCTGGTTCTGTGTCTAAAAGGCAAGAACCAGAATAGTTTATCATTATTGTAACTCAAAAGGTTAACTTGTCCTGTGCTATATGTACAAACTGTCAGAGAATTTGGGGGATTAAATGAAGTGTGATTTCCCCAAACTTCTTCTAGAAATGCTGCCATCAGCAGGTGCCCAGCACCAGGCAAACCTTTGAACTTTGGCCCTGTCCCCTGTGCAAGGGGAAGGCGGCCCCGCCCATCGCCGCAGCCAGGGCCCAGGACTTGAACATTAGGGGACATCTGGGAACGGGGCCCAGTGGTGCAACTTGGATTTTACTGATTTGGACCCCAGGTCTGGCATCCACAGAGAATCGGGTCAGCTTTGGGCGAATGTGCACACCTTGGTGGGGAGGGAGGCTGGGAGGGAGGGGGAGGGCAGATTTCAGGCAGGAGGGCACAGAGGGCAGGGTGGAGCCTGCCCAGGCGTGCAGGCAGCGGGGCTGCTTCCCCAGTGAGGGCCGGAGGAGGGCGGCAGCTGCTCCTGTTGCCTCCCGGGCCTGCGCTGGTCCCCGGGTCGCCACCAGCCACGTGTGCCTGTTCGGCGCTCCATATGGGGCCAGTCTGAATGGAGGTGAGCTGCAAGTGTAAAATACACCCCAAATGTCAAAGCCTTGGTGTGAAAATATTTCATTAATTTTATATTGATCATATGTTGAGATAATATTGAGCATATATTGAGTTATAAAATATATTATTATTTGTTATTAATTTCACTTGTTTTCTTTTACTTTTTAAAAAACATGGCTACTAGAAAATTTAAAATACAGAGTTACAAATGAAATGTCACACGTATTTCTGCTGGACAGCACTGTGTCAGACCAGTCCCTCCTGCCTGTTGGTAAGTGGATGACTGGCAGCTCCGTAAAAGGAGGCGCCGCCCCCTGTAGCTTCTGGAGATCTGTATTGGCCTGAGGCAGGGCAGGAGAGGAGAGGATTGAGCTGCGTAGGGGGTGGAACCAAGAGTGACTGACCCAGGTGGGGATAGAGACACTCGGCGGAAAGAGCTGCCTAAGGCGGCACCGACCCTGGGAGTGCCTAAGGCGGCACCGACCCTGGGAGGGCCCCAGGTGGGGAGAAGAAGGGGTCGGTGGGATTATTTCTGAGCATGCCAAGGACTGTCGGGGGCTCTGCCCGCCCTCCCTCCAGCCCTGCAGGACTCATTTTCACCCACTCATAGTTTTTTGCTGCTCCCGTCTAGCGAGGAATTAGAAAATAAATGTTTTCCTTCTGTTGGCAGCATCCTGTTTGGAGTTTCTTTGTTCTCAGAGGCTACAGGGAACTGAGCTCACCCGGGGAACCTAGGTTGAGCTAATCAGCCCCCTGGGGGGCTCCCTGGCATGTCCCCCAGACCACAGGCATGAGTGACAGGAGCCGCACGGGGCCCTGGGGAGCAGGCCTCACCTAGGGGTCAGAGTCTCTCAGTCTGGCCTGGGGCCTGGAGTCTGAGGTTCAAAAGCTCCCCAGGCTTTTATGCCCTGATTCTCTGATTCTCTGCCAGGAATTTTTCCCACAGCTGTGCCAGAGCAGGGGGACAGGGCTTATGCTGTGGGCACCATGGGCACAAGATGTGGTTGTCTTCCCGGGATTCTTTTGAACAGTCCAGGGTAATAAAAGAGAAAGGTGAGAAACCCATTAGGTAGTGCCTGTGGGCTTTCCACTGGGGGCGGGGGGCGTAGGGGGATGCAGTCAAACCTGGGGAAAGTCGTGTGAGTCACTTTAAGGGTTTCTCAAACATAAACAAAGACCTGAAACTTGTCCTTGAGGACACATCCCTGGAGAAAAAGATGAAGTAAATGAGGGCCATCTAGAAACATCTATAGGGGAAGAATTAGAGGAAAGAATACAATTGCCAGTGAAGAGGTAGATGCTGGCAATAAAGGCCCACAGCCTCAGAATGGTTTCTGTTCTGAGCCTTCAATGCCCTGTTAGTCCCCTCACTTTCCACTGGTCATTGTTTAAATGTCACCTCCTCGGTGGTGCCCCTCCACCCCCACCCCGTACCATTTACCTAAAAGTGCAACTGGCATTGCCCCCACCCCAGACCCTTCACTTCATTTTTGTCTTGGTACGTTTCATCGTGCAACGTATCATGTGGTTTTATTTATCTTGTTGGCTCTCTCTTTCCCCTGCTAGAAGGTGGGCCACAAGGGCAGGGACTTTGTTTTGTTTTTGGTTATGCCCACACACCTAGAACAGGACTGCCACTGCGTTAATATCTGTTGAACGAATGAATGAAAGCATGCGTGAATATGTGTGGTTTTTCAATTTTTAACCCAACAGCTGCATAAGATGGGGGTCCACCCTCTGCTCGTTGCAGTGCTGTATGGACAGCAAGGCAGCAACGAACCCGAATGTCCATGAGCAGGGTATGAGTTAGTTAATTTACGCTACACGCTCAGCCACCAGTAAAAGAAATGAAGTAGATTAGAGAGTCTTCAAAATGGAATTATTTTCATCCTACTAAGACATTATTCACCTTTTTCAATGTGTTGACATTTGTACCAATGGTGCAAAAGGAATGGTGGGTAAAACTGATGTCATCTTGGCCTGAATCAAGGCAGTGGCACCAAACTGTACTAGAAGTCATTGTGTCATTGTATTCTTCAGTTTCACAGATTCCTTGTTAAAAAAAAAAAAAAAATCTTATACCCTTAAGAACGTTTTCTTTTTTAAAGATGGGTTCTGGCTACATTGCCCAAGCTGGACTCAAAACTCCTGGGCTCAAGTGATCCTCCCACCTCAGCCTTCCAAGTAGGTAGGACTACAGGCACCTGCCACCACACTCAGTTAATTTTGTTATTTCTATGTTTGTAGAGATGGGGTCTCGTGCTGTGTTGCCCAGGCCGGTCTTGAACTCCTGGGTTCAAGGGATCCTCCTGCCTTGGCCTCCCGGAGTGCTGGGATTACAGGCGTGAGCAATTGTGCCAGGCCACTGCACATCTTTTTAATATTGGGTATGATGGATGGGAGTGAGCGCAAAGCTCTCCTGCTGCAGATCCAGGCACGATATTCATCTTGAGAAATGCATTTGTACCACGGTTTGAATATGGGCCGAACTAGCCCCCTTTCCGTGGAACATCAGTTTTACATGAAGGAACCCCCAACAAACTGTGGTGGCTATTCACAGCTGGGTATTTGGAGACACCTCCTTTTTTTTTTTTTTGAGACAGAGTCTCACTCTGTTGCC
>RJWJ010032514.1:0-18480 GCA_004363605.1 Indri indri
CAGTGGGCAAAGCCAGTGTAGGTTCCTCTCTCATAGAGCTCACAGTTTACCAGGAGAGACAGTCATTGATTTTTTTGAAAAATCTACACAAATGGATGTAAAATTACAACTGTAATCTTAACAGCTACAAAGTGAAGATCCTGGTGCATAGAGTGTCCATGGGCTGGAAAATGTCAGGGTCAGAGCTGGTCAGAACACATCTCCCTGAGGAATTGTCACCAGAACTGAAATCTGAAGGGTGGCGAGTTAACCAGAAGAAGGGGATGGTTGTGAGGAGGGAGGACTCAGGGGAAGAGAATTCTAGGCAGAGGGTGTGAAGAGACCCCACCTGGCTGGGGGGCCTGGCCTGCCCAGTCTGGGGTCTCATCTCTCCCTAATGACCCTGCTGGGAGGCAGCTGAGTTTGTCCACAGCAGCCACCCCTGGCCCCCCAGGCCTCTGTGCTTCTCCTGGAACCTGTGTCTAAAGAGCTGCTGGGGCTCTGTCTGTCCTGTGGGAGGGGACTGGCTGGGTGTTATGGAGGGGTGGCAGCTCTAGGAGGCTGGCCTCAGAGCTAGATCTCCCCTAAATTGACTGGGATCCATCTCCTAGCTCAACATCCTCTGTGACTAGCAGCTACACCAGCTTTATAAAAGCCAACCCGTTTTAGTGAGAGCTGCAGTTAACAGCTTTGTGGTACATGCGGCCATTCGTCATTCACGTTAAAACTGGCCACTGCCACACCTGGAGACCTCCTGCCGAGAAGGCGCATCCTCTGTCCGCTGCCTTCCCTTCCTTTGATCCATTTCACTCGGCAGTGCGTGTGTCCTGGGAGTCCTGGGCCAGGCGTGAGGACTGGGCAGGCAGTCCTTCCTCCTCCCCGTCCCTGTCCCCTGTGGTGCCTTCTCTCTGCCTCAGCCTCCTGAGTAGCTAGGACTACGGGTGTGAGCCATGATGCCCAGTTAATTTTTCTATTTTAGTAGAGACGGGGTCTCAGTCTTGCTCAGGCTGGTCTCGAACTCCTGACCTCAAGCGATCCTCCTGCCTTGGCCTCCCAGAGTGCGAGGATTGCAGGTGTGAGCCACCACGCCCAGCCCCCTTCTCTCTTTCTTTCTACTCTAAGTGCTCAATGCTGTCATGTTTTCTCAGTCTCCCCTATTGGGAGGGGGAAAAAAAAGCCTTGGCTGTTTCATTTGTTCCTTCTTTCGGGCCTCTGCCTCCACCATTGTCTGCCCTTGGTTGCTGGACATAGTTTTATAGGTGAACACTCCAACCTAGGCTCAGACCATCGGCACCAGCCCTGGTCCTTGGCTAAGGGTCCACAGCAGTCTTTTCAGCTGGTCCTACCTTGAGGCCCGGAGACACTGTGCCAGACTTTGTGCTAACAGCCGTATGAGTTAAACATTATGTCCCCATTTTACAGACAGGAGCATTGAGGCTCCCAGTTAAGGTCACACAGGAAGCACTCACACCCAGACCTGTTGGACTTTAAACCTGAACTAGTCACTTAGTAAAGGTGTTTCTCACTGCGTCCCTGAGTCATCTTCCTCCTCACCACCCCCTACTGAGAGATTTATTCTTCCAGGCTGAAAGAATTTCAATTTTCAAGAGTCTCCATTAGAATGCAAAAGCCCCTAGGAAATATAATCCCCTAAACCTTTATTTTATAACCCTAGAGTGAGGAGGGTTTAGCAGACCAGCTCTATGGGAGGACACCCTGGGGAGGACCTGGGGGCAGGAGAGAGAGGGGCAGAACGAAAATGTCTAATTCTCCGAGGACCCCTTTCCCTGGTGCATTGATGAGCCCAAGCTTAGCTTCTCACCTGATTCCTGAGGGCCTTAAGGCTGGTAATTTCCAGCGAGCTATTTTGGGAGTGCAATTATCCTGAGGGTGGCTTCATCTCCCTGGCGTAGGGTCTAGGAAGCTTCCCGGAGCCAGCAGCTGCACGTGCTGCCTGGAGAGGCCGAGCTGGCAGGGCCACTTGCTCTTTCCTCCCCACAGGACCACGACTTCTGCAGCTCAGAGGGCGGGGATCCTTGCAAGATGGGTCTGAGTGGGGTGGTGTGTGTGTTGCGGGGTGGGGGTGTGTGGGTGTGTGGTCAGGGGAGGGGTTCAAATTCTACCAGCTGAACCGGCCCCTGGTTGTCATGGCAACCTCTCCTTGATCCAATCTCATGTTGATCTGGGTGTTTCTGAAGACGAGCTGTAACTTCCTGCCTGACAGCGTTCATTTAGACTGGATCGAGAGACCCTCTAGAATATCTGTGGTCCCCAGCCCGTGAGCCGCAGCCCAGTTCTGGTCCATGGCCTGTTAGGAAACAGGCCGTGCATCACTGCCTGAGCTCCACACCCACCTCCCCATGACACCCCAGCCCCAGTCTGTGGAATAATTGTCTTCCATGAAACTGGTCCCTGGTGCCAAAAAGGTTGGGGACCACTGTGAAGGGGCCACCACATTTCTGGCTTTGACTCCTTAGCTTTCCAGGATTCAACTTCAAGAATTGATATTTTTCTTTCTGACTTAGTACCAAAGTCTCTTTGCTAACCTGCAGGAATAAACTTGTCCTTCAATATACTCCGAGCATCAGTGATGCCCGAGTCAGGGCCGGAAAGCAGGTGACAAACATCCCTTGAATATTCCATAGATTCCCCTCCACCGTCTCTCTCCCACCCTACCTTGATGCTGGATCTGTGTCGACTGCTCCCCTTTCCTGCGTATTTCCCAAGACACAGGATGCAGGAATGATAATAACATCTAAGGAGTGGTCCATCCCCCTGCCAGGCGTTGTGATAAACACTTCACACGCCTCGTTTGCCCTCGCCACAGTCACGTGAGGCCCAGGCGAGGACTTACCGTACACGTGAGGGCACTGACGCTCGTGGAAGTCAGTGGCTTGCCCAGGGTCACCGAGTGGGGCTGTGTGCAGACCCTGGACCTTAGCCCAGGGTGCCCGATCATCGAGCCGTTAGCACACTGCCTTTCAGTCTCACCTTCGGTAGAGCCACACATCCACGGTGACATGTGTAAACTTAGCCAGAGGAAACACAAGCGTGGCCCAAGGTGGAGGGCCCTCCCCTCCACTGCCGCTTCTGCCCTGAGTGCCCTGGGGAGAAAACGAATATGTCTACATGTGAAGAAGCACCCCTTCCGCGATTTAATTATCTGGAATAAATAGCAACCTGCCTTCTAGAAAGTGCACATTTTATTTAAAACAGCAATGCAGTGATATGCAGTCTTTTTAAAGACTGTGATGCTCGGTTGTTTTTTGTTGTTATTGCTGTTCGTTTGTTCTTTCCTTGGGCTTTGTAATATCCCTTTTGTAAAAGAACATTTTTCTGTGATATTACATTTAGTTTAAAAAATGTTGAAGTCTTCTATGGAACCTCTTAAGATAAGCGGAGGTGCTTAAAGATGCCTCACAATCACAGTGACGACATCACTACCAAAAGTCGACTGGTGCTATTGACTAAATGTTTGTGTTCCTGCACCCCCCACCCAAATTCCCAGGTTGAAATCCCAACCCCCAGTGTGATGATATTAGGAGGTGGGGCCTTCGGTAGGTGATTGGTTCATGAGGGTCTACCAATGGTATTCTGTCGTTGCAGCCTGAACGCACTAAGTCACCAGGTGTGTTCACTTTGTGAAAACTCACTGAGCTGTACACTTAAGATTTGTGTGCTTTTTTTGTTTGTATGTTATGCTTCAATAAAAATTCACTTAAGTAATTTTAAAAACAGGAAGAATGAGCACTCTCTCTGAATGGTGTGCAAATTAGGGTGCTGGTGTTCTTGATCACTGTTTTTTGATGCAGCCAATGGTCTCTGATCCTGGCTCTCAGCAGAGCTCTCAGGGCCCCTGTAGGGGCTGCCCCTGCAGCCACACCCCTGTGAGGAGCTTTCCCAGTGGGTCTGGCGCTCCCTGCCATTTAGCTTCCAGGGGCTCGTAATGTAGGGTTTGTACAGGGTTGAATGTAAAGACTTCAGAGTGTGTGTGTGTGTGTGCACATGCACACGTGTGCAGGACAGAGGCCAGCCAACAAGTCTGACAGCAATTAGGTTGTTTTTATTTGTATCTTGGCTCCAGCACATACTAGCTGCGTGACCCTGGGAGAGTCCCTTAACCTTCCTGAATCTGTTTCCTCATTTGCAGAATGAAGATGATAACAAGGCCCACGTCACAGAATCTCATGACGAGTGATTGAATAGGAGAACACATGTAAAGGGCTTAGCCCAGAACCTGGTACACAGCAAACACTAAAATAATGCATGAAATCAGAATTCCTGGGCATGAGGCATGCAGTTCCTATCAAGGTCTGGAGGTGATGCTGATGCACGGCCAAGGTCGAGAATTACACTCTGACCCGTCCCCCGCTCCCACTGTTGCACCACGGAAGATCTAGAATGTTAATTCTCTTCTCTCCCTCTCTCACAGATTGCAGCAGAGGTCAGAGCGTGACTCCCGTCCTCGGGAGCTAACTGCTCACAAAGGAAATGGCCCGAAGACGCGAACTGTTGTGAAGGGGCACAGAACTCCTGGGCTTTGGTTTCTGCCTTGCCCCTGTAAGTGTCTCTGGGGCTTATTTTCCACATATGTAAAGTGAGAGTGATGAACTGGATGGTTTCTGAAGTCCTCCCATCCCCGACATTCTATGAATCCATAAGCGTGCCCCTAAAAGCACTGTCCCGTAAAACTCAACAATTAGAAAACAAACAACCCAATTTAAAAATGGGCAAAAGACCTGAATAGACATCTCACCAAAGAAGATATACAAATGGCATATAAACATGTGAAAAGATGCTCAACATTATACGTCATCAGGAGAATGAAAATTAAAACAATGAGATACCAATGTACCCCTATTAGAAAGAACAAAATACAGAACACTGACCGCACCAAATGCCGGCGAGAAAGTGGAGCAACGGGAGCTCTCATTCATTGCTGGTGGGAATGCGGAAGGGCGCAGCCACTTTGGAAGACAGTTTGGTAGTTTTTTGCAAAACGGAACATATGATCTGGCAGTCATGCTCCTTGGTATTTATCCAAAGGAGGTGAAAACTTATATCCACTCAAAAACCTGCACATGGATGTTTATAGCAGTTTTGTTTATAATTGCCGAAACTCGCAAGCACCTAGGATGTCCTTCGGTAAATGAGGAAATAAATAGACTGTGGTACATCGAGACAATGGACTAGTATTCAGCCCTAAAAAGAAAGGAGCTATCAAGCCATGAAAAGACGTGGAGGAACCGTACATTCACACCAATAAGTGACAGAAGCCAATCTGGAGAGGCTATATACTATATGATTCCAGCCGTATGACATTCTAGAAAAGGCAGAAGTACGGAGACAGTAAAAGGATCAGCGTTTGCCACAGTTAGGAGGGAGGACGGGATGAATGGGCAGAGGACAGAGGATTTTTAGGGCAGTGAATCTATTCTGTGTGATGCTACAATGGTAGAACACGTCATAATGCATTTGTCCAAATCCACAGAAAGTTACACCAAGAATGACCGCTAATGGACATTACGGACTTTGAGCGATAATGATGTGTCTACGTAGGGTCGTCCATTGTAACAAACGTGCCACTGTGGTGGGGGGATGTTGTCAGTGGGGAAGGCAGGGGGGATACGAGAAATCTCTGTACCTTCCACTCAATTTGGCTGTGAACCTAAAATTGTTCTAAAAAAACAAAGTCTACTTAAAACAAAAACAAACAACAAAAATGCTGTATCATGTGTGATTAAGAGCACAGGCTTTGGAGCTAGATTCTCTGTGTTTGAGTCCTGGCTCTGACTCCTAACTAGCTGTGACAGTCAACAAGTTAGCTAAACATTCTGTGCCTTAGTTTCCTCATTTGTAAAATGGGGGTAATAGTAGTGCCTATTTCATGACTTTCTGTGAAGACCGTGTAAATTAATAAATCTTTAAAGCATCTAACTCAGTGCTTAGCATGTGGTAAGTGGTCAGTCAGTATTAGCCACTATTTAAAAAGTGAGCCTTTTTCAGAGCTGATTCCAATCAATCGCTGCTACCTTTTGCCCCGAGCAATCCCTTGAACTCAGGATAGACAGAGAGATGCCTGACAGGAAGGCTTCTCTCCACCAAGTGTTGGGGTGGAAGATCTCTTTCAGAGCCAGAGCTTTCAAGTCCACACATGCTCTGAGGCCCAGAGAAAATGCCTCTTGTTGGGCCCATGCCAATGGACCACGCAGGAAAAACAACGGTATACCCATGTCTCGTTTGCCTGAGTGCCTTGGCAAATCCCCAAGTCCCCATGCTTTCCTTAACCAATCAAACACTGTTCCGCTTCTGATGTCACCCTGGAGAAGAAGTGGCAGATTAGGCTAAAATCAGTGTTTAGTGTTAAGGTGATCTTATCATTGGGCAGTCACCCTGCCATGAGCACCATGGCTTTTGAGAGGTCAGTTGAGAACCACTGATGAACTCTGAAGTTTCATTGCTTACTTTAAATGCCTTCAATATTTATGGGCCATTTCGCTAAATAACTCTAATGTCATAATAGTGTTTGGAATATATACATATACATATCAATACAAGTAGTTTGAATTGTGATTTAGGATTATTTTTTTAATGGACACGTACTTTTTAGGCCCTGTGAACCTAAATTGAAATACATTGCTTTCAGATAAAGAATGAGCCAGGTATTAATATAATTAAGAAGAGGTGCTACAGTCGACCTTGACCCAAAAGACCAAGAAGTTATGCTTGAACTAAGGGTCACTTGGCCTCAGCCTGTACAGACCGAGGAGTGGATGCCCCCAATAGGCAACTGTAGACACTTTCTCTTCAATGGAAGATCTATTGGTGTCATCCCACTTTCTATCGATAATGGTAACTATGACAAAGTATGTCTTACCGTGTGGGATGTTAAAATCTGCAAAGGTCTTGCATGAACATTAAATTACCTCATCTGAACCTCACAACGGTCCTATTATATGAATCTGAGGGTCTCAGAGACTAAGAGTCCCTATCTTAGTCCATTTCGTGCTGCTCTAACCTAATACCACAAACTGGGTACAGAAATTTATTCTCTGGGAAGGCTGGGAAGTCCAAGATCAAAGGTATTGACATCTGGTGAGGGGCTTTCTTGCTGCATCCTCACATGACAGAAGAGCAGAAGAGAGAGACCCCACTCCCACAAGTCCTTTATTGGTGGCATTAATCCATTTATGAGGGCAGAGTCCTTATGACCTAAATCCCCCCCTAAAGGCCCCACTTCCCAACACTGTTGCACTGGGGATTAAATTTCCAACACATGAATTAGGGAGGGCTCATATTCAAACCATAGCAGTCCCACTCAAGGTTTTTCAGTTGGTAAGAGGCACAATTTGGACCCAGCTCTTTGGCCTCAAAGCCATGTTTGCTCTATTAAGTCTTACGCTTTCTCTCTTTGCTGGATGTGAACGAGTTGCTAGAGTAGGTATCACTGGTTACATCTCCAGCGGCCCCTTCCCCCTCCCTGCTGGCAGAGCCTCGATTTATTCAGTTCAGGTCCCCATGCCTTCTCCCAGTGACTCAAGTCTAAACCAGTCATGATCATCCCAGCGCCCTGGCCAAAGATTGGTCTGGAGGCGGGCATGAGATATGAGGGGAGGTCTAAGGAAGAGGTTCTCCTGATCATAAAAACTGAGTAAAGAAGACACTGTCTTCTTCCATGAACAGTTAGAGTTTTGAATTTCCACTGGGCTCCTGTTGTTTTGATGCCCACATTACTGCTCACGGTAGTCTTTAGAAGAGCACCCTGGCCAACTTCCTTGACTCTGGGCCTGTGGGTCTTGGCTCTTCTCTGGATGGCACGGAGGCTGGATCTGTGGTTTGATGGCCCTTGGCTATAGGTCCACCCTGGCCCGAGGCAGGGAGCCTCCGCCCAATGAGAAGGTGCAGCTGTCCTGGCTGGATGTGCCTGAGTGGCTGGCCCAATGGTGGCCCAGTATGTGGACTCAGACCCCAGTTGCTCTCAGACAAGGCTGACAGCCAAACCCTGGGCCACGCGTGTGCTTTCCTTGATGCTTCAGTAACAGTGGGAGGGAGGGTGATCGGCAGATGAAACCTCCGTGAGGAAGCTTTCTCCCTGAGACCATGCTTACCAGGCATTGGGGCTTGGAAAAACCTTTTCTTCTTTGAAAGGCCCAGTCCCAGGGAGAAAACTTCAGTGACTAGAAACTAAATTTTTACACCTGGACATTAACCCCTTAGCTCCTAGTACTGTGGCTGGCTTCCCAACTGGGTTGAGTAAGTCTTAACTGAATGGTTAACATCAACAGCACAGGATGATTACGAGGTATTCCTGTTTTCAGAGTCTTCTTTGTTTTGCTTTATTCTTTTGGCAACCCAGTGAGGAAGGTAACCTGCCCAGCGACAGTGGGAAATGCCTTGATTCTGCACCTACCCAATCACATGCAGGTCTGGGATTAGGTGCATCCATTTGTGGTCCCATTTAGTCCTCATGGAGACCCCAGCAGTAGGAATTACTACCTTTACTTGAGCAAAAAGGATAGTGAGTCTCAGAGAAGAGAAAAAGTTATGACCCTGGGATTTGAAGCTAGCACTCTTTCCACCACTCCAAGCTGCCTGTGTCGCATGACTTTCCTGGGTCTTGGTTTCCTAGATGGAAAATTAAAGAGTCGTAATATGGAATCTCTAAGGTCAATTTTGGGTCAAACTTCATGATTCTATGAGTATTATCCTTTGCCATTAAAAAATGGAATTGAAGTCAGAGGTAGGTGAGCCCTGCTTAAATCAGATCTCTGGGCCCCCTTATTGTTTGAGCAAGGGACAGTCGGAGTGGCTTCTGGTATCAGAGAATTAAGGATTAACACAGCACATCCAGTTGGTTTCGGTGCCTTTGTCTATCGAGCGTCCAGGCAGTCTTTACTGTTGCCAGCAGCTTGTCCCTTTAAAAAAGTTCCAGCCTCTTCTCTCAGGCAAGCAGCAGCCTGAGACTCTGACCCAGGCTGGACACCTTGCTGGACTAGATCCAAACCATACGGTCTAAGAGCTGCCTCCCTGAGCCCTCATTATGCGGTAAGCACTGTTCCAAGTGGGCAGTCACTCATTAAATCTTTATAACACTCTATGGGGTGGATATTATCACACATACCCCATTTCAATGATGACTGAAATTGAGCACAGAGAGGTTAAGTAACTTGCCCAAGGCCACACAGCTAGTATGCATCAGAGACAGGATGTAAACGGAGGCAGTCTGGTTCCAGAGCCCACACTGTTCACCACTGTGCTCTACTGCCTTGTGTGGTGCATTAAGCTTTAAAAGACCAAGTGACTCGGTGAAAACTTTGTATGTGGCTGTGGATGACAACCTGAGACACCAAGAGGGTCTGGAAGAATTATGGCTGGGCGGTGGAGTCTGAACAGATGCCCTGTAGCCCTGAAACTTTGACCCGTGGGAAGAAGGAAGTGTGGAAAGTGTCTCTCTGCCCCAAAAGAAGTCCAGAGGAAGGCTTTTTAAAGGCTACCTGCCCCTGTACCGCTGAGTGGGATAGCCCTGGGGCACCGAGCTGATTTGGATAAGAGTTTCTGACAAACAGAAGAAGGCCGGTTCCAATGGTTCTTCTATGTGTCTCTTAATACTCCTTTGCACACTTGTAATTATTTAGTTAATTGGCTAATTATTCATTCGTCTAAGGACTGGGCCAGCATTGTTCATCATTTTATGATATGAGCCCTGCGCATAGAGATGATCAAATATTTGTTGAATCAATCAAGTATCTCTTGAATCAATCAATGACTTAGCGAAGGGATGAATCAAAATCCAACCCTGTGGTCTGAAGCATACTCAGAGCTCTTGGGAAGGACCTCAAAGGGGAGAGCACAAACATAGCAAGTTGGCATTTGAGGAAGTATTTGAAAGGAAAGGCAGGCTTTAGAAAGGAGGAAGGAGAGGATTAGGGAGGTGTGTTTAAGAGAGAAAGAAACACTGGCAGGAGGCGAAGGGTAGGGGAATTGTGGGCACAAAACCTGAAAGGGAGCCTGTGAACCTGGCCAGGGCTACCAAAGAGCCCTTGTCCCAGAGGCCTCCCTCTGCGTCCCCTCCCAGCCCCCATCCCATCCCTGAGGCCAGCCCCGGAGGTCCCCTCTTACAGGAGTATGTCCTAATTGTAAACATTCTATCCTCACTTTTGAGGACAGCAGATTCTCCCAGTTCCGAGCGTGGGGACCTATTCTCTGGGGGTGTCTGTGGGTAAGTTTGCATGCGCCCGAGTATGGGCTGGGAGAGGTGCTCTCAGGAAGGTACACTGTGGGCGACTTAGGGCAGTGTGCTCAGAAATGCAAGCGTCAAAACCTGGCCTGGATCGCCTGGAGCTGGAAGAGCCTTCCTGGAAGCGACAGTCCCGCCCCTTCCTCCTCTGACCCCCCAAACCTCCACCCCCACCCCCACCCCCCACAAATGTCCAGTCACATCGGCCCCCTTGGCTCCTTTCCACACCTCTCTCTGCCACACCACCAAGATTGTTGAGTGTAAAAGGAAACGCCACCTCCCACAGAAAACCTAGGGGACTTTTTTTTCCGCTTCAATAAACATTTGCTGAAATAACTTTTTATTGGTGGTTGTTTTAAAACACATAGCAGAAAAAGAGTCCTGAGAATTATTCCCACCATAACTTTTGTTTAGCCAGATCTGTGTCATCAATGTGGGCCTCAATTTCCTCATCCGTAAAACATGGCCCCTTGCTCACTTTCATCTTCTACGGGTCTGTGCTGCACAAATGCCACCGATAATTACATCTCTACTCAGCATCTGTTCAACATATATTCTTTAAGTGCCGGCAGCACTTAAAGAAAATTATCGGGGACACAAAAGAAATTACTTCTGGCCCCTGCCCATGATTTATTTATTAGTGTCCAAGCACATGGTAGGTGCTGTAGGAGTTTTAAAAATTTAAGATATCATTCCACTTCTAAGGTAACTTCAGGTACATTGGAATGACAATACACACGTGAAATAAGGAGAACAATTTAAGACGGCATATAATTAGATGTCAGAAGGGAAGGTCAAAAGAGGGAGAAATCACTATGGGTTTGACAGATCTAATTAGGTGACACAGCAGTGGGGCTTGGGTTGGCCGAAACATAATGTTGACAGTGATGACGATAATGATGATGGTGATGAGGAATATAGCCAAATTTATTGGGCTTTTTAGCATGTGGCAGGTTGATATGGTGCTTCATAAGTATCATATTTAATCCTTACATCAACCCTTTAGGGCAGGCACCATTACTGTCCCCATTTAACTAGTGAGGAAACTGAGGTACAAGTGTTTTATGGAGGAATCTGATCACTCTATAATCACACATTCTGGGAGTGGAGGGACAGGAATTAAAAAGAAAGGAAAAAGTGGAGAAGGGTCTTCAATCCCTCTAGAAGCAGCATTGTGTGAATGCTAGGTGGAAACATCTTTGTCATATTAATATAATATCTAATGTCTACATTTTCAGATTTAACACCGTCTTTTAAAAATAACTTGAGGCCCCTTGACTATACATCTCTAAAATTATAATGTACCTTCCAGATCTGAGCCAATACAGCAAACTCATCACAGATCTTATTTCTATGTTATACTTGATTGTACTGGCAACCCAGTTTGACTTCCATGACGATGGGGAAGCCTGTGTTAAGGGGGAGAGGATTTAATGAGCCTTGAGATTTTGTGACTGTGCCTTCCTTTCTTCCATCTTCTGGGGTACCCTTTGTCCCCTAACTTCTTTGCCTCCTTTTATGTCCCTAGTTCATTCATTATCAGCATCTCCTAAGACTGACTCCTAGACCAGCTTCTGTTCACTCATTCATTTATTAATTCAAAACTCCTGTGCTCATCACCTATGAATTAAAATTTAATATGACTAAAACATCATCTTTGATCTAAAGGAGTTTGATCAGGATTTATAGTCCTGGCAACAACTTCAGGAACCACCTGTATATGTATGACTTGCACAATGACATCTCCAACATGGGTCTTTTATCCTCTTGCCATGTGTTTTCAGGATGTATTTTGAAATATAATATTCTAGGAGAAGAATGCATCAGGTTTTCCCTAAATCACTCATGTCCACATTTCCCCATTTTTATGAATATCATTCATCTTCCTGGGCCTCTAGTCTATCATTCTTTATGGAAAGGGATGATATCTTGTCTTTGCTTTGCCTCCTCAGATAGGGTGGTACATGGTGCATGACTCATAGCAAACTTCAAACAAGGCTGTCTGACTAAATTATTCAAATGCCTAACTGAACCCTGAGTGGTGAGAAGGCAGCTCAGTGCAGTTCTGTATTTAGTCTCTCAGAGATTGAGTGGCATTTGATGAATGAAGCAAGAATAGCAAACAGGTAAAATTCCATGGTGTCAGTTCAGCACTTCTTTATAAGCTTGACTTTGGGTCATTCTATTCACATATTTGTCAGCATTCTTTTGGTGGGAAGTGTCAGAAAACCTGACTGAAACTATTTAAGCAACAAAGAGAAAGGGGATGTATTCGCTCAAACACTGTGAAGTCCAGAGACCAATTCAGCATGTTCTCATGGCATATTAGATTCAGGGACTCAAATGATGATCTCATGGCTATTTCTCTTTTTATGTGTCTTGGCTCTCTTTTTCTCCGTGTTGGTTTCTTTCTCAGCTAGGCTTTTGTCATATGACAGGAAAAATGGCCATCGACAGTCCAAACTACATCCTTGTACTGATGTTTTAAAGGAAAGGAATTCTCCTCTTCCTTGGTATTTACATATCAAATCTCAGAGAAGATTCTGATTGGCCCTGTTTGGATCATGTGCTCATCCCTGAACTAATCACTGTGGCTTTGGACATGGACTACTCTAATTGGCCAACTCAGGTCTCACACCCACATCTATGTGGGGCTGATAAGGCACTAGGACTGACACCCCCTCTCCCAGGGCTACAGGAAGGAGGTAAAGGAGTGGTTCTCCAAAGAAAAGAGTGCTGAGGAGAACAACATACATCCACTACACTCCTCCTCTCCCTAACTGCACCTGCCATTTTAACCAGAGAAGTTACCATCTCTTCTCCCTCCAAGCCTTATTGTGTTGGGAAATTAAAAGAGAAGATGCTGGGCTTTCCCAGAAATGGCGGCATTTCTATGGGTGCTGATTTATTCTTAAACCTTTAGACATCTTTTATAAAATTCTCATTGGTGGTTATTGGAAGAGCAGCTGCCCATTCCTAGCTCACAGACTTTCTTCTCAAATATTTCAGCCTTGCATATATGTATACACACATCTATATGTATATATATTCACATATATATGAATTTTTTAAAACTTTAAACCAGACACCTACCCGCTTCACTCCCCCCTGCCCCAAATCACTACCATGTAACTTCCCCTCCTACAGGGAAGAGCGTGGGAGCCTGGTTTCTGCTGGTCTCTCCTGGTGGGTGTTTGATTGATCAAAGGAAGAGCAGCAGGAAGAAATCACCATAAACAGGTCTCTGTAATTTCCAGACTATACAATAGCTAGTCTCAATTTCTTATTTGATTTCACGATACCATCCTGCCCTTCATCCTAAGAATTCTGCATGGCATATGTTTTTGTTCACAGACATTGAGAGGCAAGGACTTGCAAAATCAAATGCCCCCAGGGGCCATGTAGGTGGGTGGAGACTGTGTCAAACTTGGGTGTTTAAGTCCCATCTCAAGGGGCACCTTATAGAGGGCTCCAGCCCACTGTTGCCATAGGGAGTGCCTGCTCTGGTAGATATTAATTGTTCAAAAATTTCTATCCCTTCTTCCCCATGGTGCGTGGGAGGACTGAGTTTCCTTGACTCTTTGAAATTAAGAATGGCATGTGATTTGCCTTGGCCAATGAAATGTAACCTAAAGTGATGTGTGTCACTCCAGGAGGAAAGATTTTACTGCTAGTGCGTGGCCTTCTCTACTTCTCTTTCTTTCTCTGCCATGGTGACCATGAATACACTTGCCGATATGGAGATGCAATACTGAGCCATTACCTATAGGACAGCTGTCCTGGGAATCGCCTAGATCCACAGTTGTCTTGTGTGGGTGAGAAGTAAGCCTTTCTTGTATTAAGCCACTGAGTTTTGGGGGATGCAGCAAAACCTAGCCAATCTTGACTGTCACATATGCCCAATGTTGCCCAACTTTGATTTTTTTAAGAGAAGTTATAAATCTAGATTATTATGCAAAATCTTTGACATCCTAACAACAACAAAAAAAACCCAACAACAATGTAAGATTGAGCCAGAAAAGCCCTAATTCAGCCTGCCAGCTACTAGTTTGCAATTTTGGTCTACACAGCTTGAGTAGAGAATGGAGTGGTAATCCTCTTTGAACCCTTACAGTGCGTATAGTCTCGGTCATGTAATTACCTCTTAGCTAGTCTTAGTCTTGCTGTTCATTAGTTTGTAAGTCATTCTTTCTAACTAGATGGGAGGGGAGGCCAGGTAAGGAACCAGGTCTTAAACTTTGTGTAACTCATAGGCACATAATAGACTGTCAGTGAATATTAGTATGATGACCAGTTGATTGATTGATTACTCAGAACTATCACTTTCTCCATTGTTATTAGAGGAACAGATCTGGGGAACAAATTATTTTACCTCACCATTTCCCTTTTTCCTCTTTGCAAAGCACTTGGAATTCATTGATGTCCATTAAGCTTTAAAACAAAATAGTCCAAATAAATCAGAGATGCAAAACCAAATGTGTTAATCAGGAATTTTCTTTCTTTCTTTCTTTCTTTCTTTTTTTTTTTTTTTGAGACAGAGTCTCTCTCTGTTGCCCAGGCTAGCGTGCCTTGGCGTCGGCCTAGCTCACAGCAACCTTGAATTCCTGGACTCAAGCGATCCTCCTGCCTCAGCCTCCCAAGGAGCTGGGACTACAGGCATGTGCCACCACACCCAGCTAATTTTTTTTCTATATATTTTTAGTTGTCCAGCTAATTTCTTTCTATTTTTAGTGGAGACGGGGTCTCGCTCTTGCTCAGGCTGGTCTTGAACTCCTGACGTCAAGTGATCCTCCCGCCTCGGCCTCCCAGAGTGCTAGGATTACAGGCGTGAGCCACCACGCCTGACCAATCAGGAATTTTCTAATTGCAAGTAATAGGAAACCTATATTTAAACTGCCTTAGACTGATCACTTGTCTGTCCCTAAGAGCCAGTGGTCGATCGGCTCCATCCAGCAACTGCAGGGAGAAGCAGGCCAATGTCGGCATAAGGGAGCCAGTTTATGGCCTCTGCTTCCAGCCACTTCCAGAGGCAGTGACTATGTAAAGGGGCCTGGTAGGGGGTAATGTGGCTGGAAGGGAGGTCTTGAAGCCATGTTCCCATAGCATCCTACATAAAATTGAAAAACATTCATTTCAAATAACAGGGAAGGCTAATGAATATTATAGACAGGTGAAGGGGGCTAAAGACCCCCCAAGTCACCTCTTGGTGCCACCCCTGTAGCATATTTAATTTGTGGGGGAAGCAAAGGCCCAGTAGGACTGCTGGTGGCCCAACCACAGTCCATAGTAGGCCCTGGAGAGGACCTGCTCTAACCACACACGCTAATTATTAGTCCCTGCACAAAGATCAGTTTAGTTTATTCAAAGTCCCAGCCGAAGACGCATAAAGGAACATTGCCCCTGTTCAGTGTTTTGTTCCACATAAACATCCAGACCCTAGTCTCCCGGGAGAAACGTCATAAGGCAGTTTCGTGGTGCCCGACTTTGATCTTTAGGCTGCAGTAAAGGTGTAGTTGGCCTTTCTGGGGCTGAGAGTCATGTTCTTCCACAAGACTATCAAATTACTACTCGTTTTTGAATGTATATTCTTTCAGGGTCTTCCTTTCTTCTTACTTGCCAACACTGATGTTGAGAGGGAGACTGCTGATGGTGAAGGGGAAAACGGTCAGGCAATGTCCTTGGGACTTGGTCTGTCTCTCCTTTCACGCGGGAAGATTCCGCCGCACTGGGGAAACAGATGATAAAGCCTCTGCACCCACAGAGTGCAGGAGGAGACATGCATGTTGGGGTTTGCTCATTTGCTCCCTTCTGTCTCAAGTCTTGTTGTTTCTTTCACTGTGAGCATCTGCACTCCAAGAAGGCATGAACTTTTTCTTTCACTTCCTTTCTGCTATGGTCGATGACCTGACATCACTGTAAGGAGGCCAAAGCTCACAGAGTGTAAACATCATCACCTCTATCTGGCTTAGGCAAAAGGTAGGGGGTTGGCTGGGCACCAAGGGCTGTGAAGGTAGGAGATGGCAACCCTAGAGCCACATTGCTGCCTGAGGGCTCTGTCTCTCTGTGCCTTTACATACTGGAGGGCACGGTGGATGTCACATTTCTCCTGGAGTCCCCTTCACCATCGCCTCTCTGGAAGGATGGAAGTCACAATAGGGAAGAAGGCCACTTGGGGTCTGCTGAGGACTTGGTCTGCTCACTGATATGTCCTGAGTGGAAAGGAGAAGCCCGCTGGGGCAGGGCAGAGGCCGGGGGTCAAACCATGGCACCTGCAGAGAAAGTGGTGGTCTCAGGCTGCAGCCGTACAAGACGGGAGGCTGGTGCAGCTGTGCCGCATCAGGGCTCAGGGGCGCTTGCCGTGGCCGGCGTACAGGTAGGGGCAGAGGTCCCCAAATGCCTTAATCCTCTGCCCATCCTTCTCCACGGAAATATTACACAAACTGGCGAGATTGCCCCCTCGCCCACTCGGTCCTGGAGAGTCCAAGGATGAAATTGCGCTGAAATTCTCTCTCTCTCTCAGTTTGGGGAAAAGCGCCCCGGCCTGAGGAAGACGGTCACCGCAGGCCATGCGCTAAGGGGCTTCGGACTGTCCTGCAGCCGCCCCCTCGCATCTCTCTCCCAGGGCTGCGGCTGTGCCTGGCGGGTGCGAGCCGGGCGGCGGTGCGCGGGGGGTGCTCTTACATAACCGCTCGCCGCGTCCTGCTTTCTCGCGCGCTCCTGAGCCGCGGGGTGGCAGAGCCGGGGGACTGGATGGAGCCCGCGCGGGCGCTGCGGGGCCGGGGCCGCCGCTGCGGGGAGAGGAGCGCGCGCGGCGGCGGGAGGAGGGCGCCAAAGGCGGCGGGGGAGGTGAAGGTCAGTGGGTGTGAAGCGCCGGATCCACACCCCCTCCTCCCTGTCCCCTCCTTCCCTTCCTCTCCGTCCCCCTCTGACGTCTGGAGCTGGCAGCTCGGCCGGTTCCGCATTCCCGACCCCTCCCCGCCGCCCAGGGGCCGCTATATAGCCGGGGCTGATGCAACCGGTCCCGCCGCCCGCCACAGCCTGCGGGAGGGACGCTCGGCGGCCGCGACGGGGGGCGCTGGCGGCGGCGGACGCTGCAGCGGCGGCGGGGCTGGCGCCGCGGCGGCTCCCAGGCCGGGACGGGCCTGGGCACCGGGCGGAGCTCCGCGGCCGGGCGGCAGCGGCGCGGAGTGGGCACGGCGCCTGCAGCCGGGCCCCGGCCCCGGGGGCGCCGCCTCCGCCCGCGGCTTCTGCACGGTGGGTGCCAGGGCGCGCGGGGGGCGCCGGGCGGGGCGGGGCGGGGCGCGCCGGCCGTGGGCACCTGGGACAGCCGCCCCCGCCGAGCCCCGGAGCCCGGCCCCGCGGGGAGCTCGCGCGCCCCGGGACCCCCAGCTTTCTCTGCGCGGGGCGCCGCAGCCTGGGCCCCTCCCGCGAGGCGGCTGGTGGCTTCCCTTTGGTTCCCGCCCGGGGACGGGAGGCTCCGTCCGCTCCTTGGGCAGCCGGGCGCTCCCTTCTTCTCCCTCCCGCGCTCTTCTCCCCGGTCGGTTTGCAGGGAGGTGCTCTCCTCGGGCGGCGGGGAAGGCGGGGTGAGTAGGGGGGAAACTGCCCGGGGAGACGGGCCGCGGGGTGGAGATGGAGGGTGCAAGGCCAGGGAGATGCGGGGGTGGGAGCGGTGGTGGAGGGATGACAAGGACCTGCTGGCAACTCGTGCCCCCTCTGCCTGCCTCGCAGGGAGGAAGCACAGCTCCTGGAGGACCCGGACCGGGAGGAGAGTATTGAGAAGGGCTCAGGGGTTTGATCGAATGAAAGGAGCTTCTCTCCGGGCCATTGCTCTGGGATTCTGGGCTGGGAAGGGGCCTGGGGGTGCCCAGAGTCCCCTTTGGTCTTCCCTGTCTCCCATGCCAGGTTACATAAGGAGGCATTCCGGCTCCTCTAGGTAACCAGCCTCTCCCCTGCCCATCCCTGTTTAGAAGGCTCTCTTCTGCCCTTCCCCTCAAAGGAGGCTGGGGGGATTGGCCCTTCCCCTGGACCCCTGGACCCTGGGATGGCAGAGCCAGACTTTGCCTGAGGCAGTGGGAGGAGTGGGGAAAATGGGGAGGCTTTGGCTCTTTTGCAGGGATGCATGGGCCATCTGTGAGGCTAGAGATGGAGAGGCTGGTGGAAGGGGAAATCAACTGGCCCTTTGGGTCATCTCCAGTTGCAAGATTGCCTGACCCTTGCCCACGTGCCACTCTCCCTAATGGCATCCAGAGCATGGGGCTATGGCC
>RJWJ010032515.1:0-18483 GCA_004363605.1 Indri indri
GTTTCTTTGAACACTAGAGCAAATGAGAAGAAAAGAGTCAGCTTGGTCTTAATGACTAAATTATGTAGGATAATAAAATTTACTCCCAATGGGCTTTTTATTTTTAGATAACAGTAGCAAAAAGAAAGTTTAAAATATATATTTAAAAGGAAGAATAATTTCAAGACACAATTGTATTTTTCCGAAATACTGTAACAAGAAACATAGTAGGTTTTTCAGTAATATGTTATCAGGGGATTTACTTACATTCATCAGGTTTAAAATCTAACCACATTAATTTCACTAGCATCTTATTTTTGCTTGGTTCACTTAATGTTATTAAAACACTTTATTTGAAATGGATCCCCTGAGATATATTTCTCCCCTTGGAAATAAATTTACTTTAATGCTTACACAGGGGCTCAAGTATGGATGCAGTAGATAGTCAATGAGTCTGAAAAACTGCTGTACAGCGTGAAGCAGAGAATGAGCCCCTTCTTGCATAAATGCTTCCACTCCAAATACAGGTGTCTGCTTGTAAGGACGCTTTCATCAGGCACCCTCTCATATTCACCATCACATGGCAGAAACATAACAAATGGAAAGACGGCACCCCAGGCAAGAAGCCAAACACTTATGTCAGTCCATATTAGTCGATTTACTGATTACATCTAAAGAGAGTAGGAACTTTAATGCACTTTAACTTGCGAAGAAGACTCTATATGGAGCTATCTCACCTGAGCTGGAGAAGAACTTGTTAACTTATTCTGTCTCCCCAGTCACCAATTGTGAGTGTAACGGAGTCTGACAAGTTGGATGGCTCTTGGTTAGCCAGCTTTGCACGCACAGTCATCAGCACAGTTAAGATGCCTGGAGGCAAACAGATCTTGACTGGAGCCCATTTTGTTGAGTCAAAGAAAACTTTATTTATTTCATGAGTTTCTGAAATAATTAATGTTCCATGGGCCTTTAAGTTCCAAGCAAGGGGCATTTTAGTGTTTTGTTTGACCATGATAATTTACAGTTCATTGGGAAAGTGGAAAAACGTCTCAGAAGAATTGACTTCACTTTCTTACAAGACTTCTACAAGACAATGAAAGTCTATGGCTTACACAAATATTGATCCGTGTGTACTCCTCAGAGATTCTACAGTCATTTTTACATTGATCTTTGTTTTCTTACCATGCACTCACCAAATTAGCATTAGTAGTATGTAACATAACTTCTGTCTTCCAAAATCAGGGTAACTAGATGGCTTATAGAAATAGCAGTTCAATCTCTTGCAACATATAAAAATAATCTATTATCTACATCTATAAAAGTAGTTTAAAATCTTTAATGTTCTTGTGTTGCCTTTACCCAAAATTGTATATTAGTTCTTTCCTCCACGAGTTTCATCATTTTCTGTTTGAGAATACATTGATTTTTCTTCTATGGTTTCAATACAGTACAAGCCAACATAGTTTTATTTATACTGTGTCATAGGCCAAAGGCCATCAAATATGTCAACTGCCTACGGGAACATCAGACTTTAGGGCTGCCTCGGCTGTATAAGTAGTCAAAGAGCAGCAAATGATAAATAGTGTAAGTTCAACTCAGACATGAATCAAGTCTCTTTCTTCAATTCCACCCTCCTCTGCCCAAATTACACAAGTAAGTTAAAGATATGCAATCTGGATCTAGACTTGATTTATTTAGGATTTTTTGCTTGGGCCAAAGCCTGCGTCTTTTATTCCTGAGTCTCCACTACCTCTTCATCAGAGAGACCAGACACTGAATAGCCTGATGTCTTGGGATTTAGGGTATGCTGGTTGACAGAGGTGGTGTTATTTATGGCTAAGCTCCTTTATGAGTGGCCAAGAACTATGATTGATGTAAATTGAATAACTCCTCAATGCAGTACTTCAAACTATTGAATAGGCTGGGTGTTGGGAGATATTTTCAAAAGGTAACTATTCAGGTTGCTTACTAATAAGACATTTTTGAAAAAGAGAAATAGCATCTATAAAACAAAATCTACATGAGACAGCTTTTTAAAAAACTAAAAAATAATAAAAAGAGGAAAATATTTATAAAGCTTATATAGCTGGGTATTAACAATAGTTTCAATAAGTGTATTTACCACCACTAGCATTTTTAATAAAAATGTCAGCAAGTGATATTGTTTGAAGTGATTTCACGATGACAGCATCGTTATTCACAGTGCATGCAGTTTCTTCTGTGCCCTGGAGATAATGGAAAAAAACAAGCCCTGACCAATGCATTGGCAGTCAGAGTTATAGTCAGATGTATGTTGAATGATGTTTCTTTGTGAAGAAATGTGAAAAAAATTTATTTACCATAGTATGGAGATGGAAAATAGAAAGATCTTCATTTAGGAAAAGTAAGTTTATAGCATTGATATAATCAGTAATGTCCTCACTTCCACTGTTGTTAATGTTGCATTGATGTTTCCATTAAGAACTGATTTATCTATTGAATTAAAATTCCTACACAAATGTTGCTATGGATTAAATCTTACATAGCAGGCAGGTTGCCTTTGCTAAAATATGAAAGATTTCGGTAATTCAGAAGGAGAGATTCACTTAATTTCAAAAGAAAAATAAATTTAAAGTAAATTTAAATAATTTAAATAATAAATTTAAAGTAATTTTAGGGAAAGTAGAAGTTACCTTGAAGTTTTCAAAATGTCTTTACTAAAAAACTACTCATAGAAATTCCTCACTGTTCAGTGCATGAAACAAGTTTTTCCAGTTTAAAAGAAAAAAAAAAAGAAATTCTTCACTGTTTATAAATATGAAGTACAGAAAGTTAGATTGAAATAAGTTTTTAAACAAGCATCAATAATCTTTTAAAGAGGCATCATAGAAATGCAAAAACAATGTCATTTAAAACAAATCTTCAGTTTTTCGTATAATTTATTTCCAGTACATTTATGCTTTTCACTTAACTTAAACCAGAGAATTTACTTGTCAATTCAACTTTCTTTTTGCAGTTGGTTTTATATTCTGATTTTGATGCAGGTTTTTAAATTTTCTGACATTATATTTCGCAATTTACATACTAAAAGCACCAAAGGAAAACTTCCTAACTCATTGAAATTTTACAAAAGATCTCCTTGTTAGGCTTTTCAAGCTTTTAGAATGAATTTAAAATATAGGATGAAAAAATAAATGCAAGTTCTATGCAAAGCAGGTTGTTCTGTGGTTTTCAAATGTTGTGGGTTTTTTATTATTTCTCATAAGAGCAAAGTGGATGATTATCTCCCAGACATGAAAAACAAAGTGAAATTACTAATTTAAATAAGTCATTGACTACCTGTTATCTATCTCTCTGTTTAAGAGTAATTTGCAAAAGAGTTGACCAATATTAGCCAAATATAGTTTATCAAAGTTAATTTTTGTCTTCAAATATGTTGCATGAGCTGCAACAATAAGCCAAGAGTAAATGCTAATAAAATTTTTTGTTTCACAAATGAATGATTTTAATAATAATTGTGCTATTATAATAACAACAGCTAGCAATTATCAGCAATTTATTTTTCTGGCACTGAAAATTGTCTTGCACTGATTAAGTCATTTCATCTTTATAACCCCATGGAGTAGAAACTGTTATCTCCCATTTATAGATGAGGAAACCTAGACACAGTGAATTTAAGAAATTTGACAAAGTCACTGTATGAGAGATTAAGATCTAAACCAGGCAGGTCTAGCTCCAAAGACATCATTCTTAATCACTACTTTTACAAAATTGACATTTTGTACACTTAGTATTTCATAGGCCTTTATGTTAGAATATAGCTCTCTACAGTTCTCCTAATGACAAAGTACAAGCAAAACTTGGGAATGTCTAGTAATTAGCAAAAACACTAGCAGAGATTCTGTCAAAAAAGAAAATATCAGGTTCAAGACCTAAGAAGCTGCCTAACATAGCAACTATTTTGTCAATAAGTGAAAATAAAGTGCTGTTAAACGTTGGAAAAAGTCTGTAACAACCTGGATGCTTCAAGATAACATGACAACAGGTTAAAATGCCAGGTCATATCGGGTTCTTTCTAGTTTTCTAATTATTGTTTTACTATAAATAGCAGGCAGTGGAAAACCCAATTATCACCATCATGAGCAAAAATATGCTGAGTACCAAAGGGAGAGAAGGCATGCTCTTTCTAAGTTGGCTAGCAATCCACTATGGAGACAAAGCATACATATCTGCACTTCCATGATTATTGTAGCACTATAGCCAAGACATGGAATCAACCTAAGTATGCATCAACAGATGAATGGATAAAGAAAATGTGGTACATATACATAATGGAATATTACTGAGCCACAAAAGACTAAAATCGTGTTATTTGCAACAACATGGATGAAACTGGAGGACATTATGTTAAGTGAAGCAAGCCAAGCACATAAAGACCAATCTTGCATGTTCTCACTCATATATGGTAGCTAAAAAAAAAAAAAATGAACTCATGGACATGGAGTAGAATGATGGTTACCAGAGGCTGGGAAGAGGAGTGGGTTAGGGGGAATAAAGTACGGTTGGTTAATAGATACAAAAATATAGTTAGATAGAATGAACAAGAGCTAATATTTGATATCGCAATGGGGTGACTATAATCAACAATAATTAAGTATATATTTCAAAATAACTGAAAGAGTAGAATTAGAATGTTCCTAACACAGAGAATAAAAAACCTTGAGGTGATGGATACCCCAATTACCCTGATTTGATGATTACACATGATATGCTCATATCAAAATATCACATGTATCCCATAAATATGTACAATTATTATGTATCCATAATAATTAAAAAAAAATTTTAAATGGTACTAACAATACTAGATAGCACAACCAAGGAGCAAAATGAATGCCACCAGCTATAAGGGAAGCCTTCAAGGAGGAGGAAAAAAAAAATAATATGCTTAATATGTCTTTACTTAACAATTCCTATGTACCAGGCACTGTCTGTGCACTGGGGTTACCGTAAGGTCAAAATAAAACTCCTACTAACATTCCATTTTGGAGAGAGAGAGATAGACGGATAGGCAGACAGATAGATAGATAACAAGGTATGGTATAAAAGTGACAAGGGGAGCTAAAATGTCCCTACTAAAATGCAGCAGGGGCAGGAGAATCCTTTCTGAAGTTGTGACACGTAAGGTGGGATTTAACAAAGGTGGGAGCAAGCCAGTTAAGGTTTTCTGTTAAAGATTTCCAGGTAGAAGGAACAGGGACAACAAAGACTCGGAGACAGAAAAGGTCAGAAATGAAGCCAAAAAGGTGGCCAAGTGCAGATAATGTGGGACCTTGTAAGACATGCAGAAGTCTCTGCATTTAAGTCTAAGGGGAAAAGGAAGCTAGTGGAGGGCTTGGGCAAGAGGTTGAAGGAGGTACATTTTAAGAGACTCACTGTGGCTTCTTGATGAAGAATAGACAGTAGGAGCAAGGGTGGAAACAGGGAAAGCAAGTGGAAGTCTACTGTGCAAGTCCCGGGAGGGAAGATGGTGGTCTTGGCCAGGACCTCAGTGGAAATAGGAGAGAAGCTGACATATTCAAAATTTAATCTAGAGCCAACAGGATATACTGATAAACTGGAAATATAGGACAAAGAAGAAGAAAAAAAGACCTAGACATACTGGTAATTTTAGAAAATCACAGATGACATAAAGCAACAGTGCCCATGCCTTGAAGAATGGCAAAGTAATCCAGTCTGAGAGCATTCATTGACACAGCCTGGCCGTTGAAAGAGATGGCTGTGCAATCTAGTACCTGTGGTTTCAATAGACACCACGAGGCCAAGGGGTGTCGTAGATCATCCAGACCACTATCATCACAGAACTGTTCCTGCCACATGGTGGCATAGACATAAAATTGTAAGTATATATAAAGTAATTGCATACACTTAGTTACCAAATACATCATGCCTAATTTTTAAAGACTAACATTCCCTTTAAAGAACAAGTAAAAATAATATCATGTATTCCAAAAAGTTTATTAACCCCAAAAGCATTAATAAAAATGCAATTAAACCTATGAGCATCTCTTTGGGAACATTGTCAATTTAGAGATGATCTTTCATAATGATTCACCTTAAATCTTGCTCTACAAATGAGTTAAGTGGCACTGTCAGGGGAAGTAAAAAACAACGTAACACAGGCACATCAAGCATGTATCTCTACATTTATATTCATTCATTTATTCCACTAATGTTTATTGGGTGCCTAATATGCATCAAGTATTGCAAGAGGTGCTCTTAGAGCAATGAAAAATCAGAACGTAGGCCATGTATTTGAGGATCTCAGTGTCTGGAAGGGAAAGTGACCCTGAATATGTAATTACATGCGGTGAACTGTAAATAAAGTGTGCTGAGGAAATGCAATGTTCCCATAGCACTTAGCACCAAAGAAGCTGGACACTACATGGCAAATTCATTTTAATATGATACAGAGTTTTATTTGTTCAGTTAGTTAGCTGTGTATTCTTGAGAGGAAGCCTTCTGAGCAATTTAAAATCTCTACGTGGACATTAAACATTAACTGCTTCAATATGTCTCCGGGCATGAGAAAACAGTAAATAACTTAGGATAGGTTTACTGTTTTTGTTTTTTTGATTATTTTAATCCCTAGCATAGAACATGGGATAAGGTGATATGCAAAAATACTTATTGAAGAACAAATAAATGAACAAGTAAGTCTATCTGTTTAGAGAAAGAAATAAAAGAGGGGATAAAATTTCAAGAACAGAATGAAAAACTGAGAGAAACCTTCAAAAGTAAGAGAACTCACCAGCATCTTTTCCACCATTCCATCTGTCATACACATACATTATTTCTTGAGTCTCCATAAATTATCCAGCAGAAATTTCTGTGATAGAGCACTATATTAAAAAACCAGGGCTTGTATCCTGCTGCTTTTCAACACTTGCTAAGTATGCGTAGGCTACAACCTTCAACAGTGTTTCCAGGTGTTCATTTCAATACTATGAATACATTTCTTTACCTTTGAAAGAGACCCTGTTTTGCTTTATATCTACTGGTTTTAGAGTCTGAAATAAAGAAACATCAAAAAATTAACAATAGCAAGGGAAAGCTAATTTTCTTGTAAAGATACTCATGTTACCATACCCCACCCATTATCCCAACTCTTCACGTGTTTTTGCATGCATAATAGGTCCGTGGAGCCTTTGTAGCATGGTGCAATGGTTGCCATGGTTATTTTTTTAAAGCGTAGTGAACTGTGTGCTTTCAAAGACATATATTATCAAGGCCTTTGGCAGGGTAAATTATGGATTTCTGAGGTTTAAGAAGTGTTTTTTGATGTTTTCTCTTTAGCTCTTAAACAATTTAAAATGTAGAAAATTGTAGAGTATAACAAATTCCTAACTACCAGTCAGCTAGAGTAAACAATTTTCATTTTTTTCTGTGTTTACATCAAATATTTTGCTTATGGAGCAAATGAAACGTTAACATATGAAATTGAAACATCTTGTATTTTTTCTCCCATGACCCTCACAACCCCGCACCTACTCCACCATTTCCCAAAGGTAAGAATTTGGTGTGTTTCATTCCATTTCATATTTCTGAACTTTTACTACATGTCTGTACACACAAATAAAAGTCTGAAAAATAACGTAGTTGGCCTATTATTGTAAGTATCATTCAGCAATCTGTTTTCCAACTCAACATTATATGTTTTGAGATATCTTCAGTTTGATTTCTGTTTATGCCCCCTGATTTATACTGCTAATTCTATCATGCCACAAGTTCTTCTGTGTCCTTAGGTCATTTTTTATTTTTTGGATTGCCTATTCTGTTCTGCTAATGTACTTTTCTTTTCGGCACCAAAACCATGTTGTTTTAATTGTGATATAATAAAATTGGTATACAGTAAGGCCCCAGTTCTTTTTCGTAATTGTGTTGGCCATTCTTGAATCTTTTCTTCTTTGTGTGACCTTTGCAATCAGTTTTCTAGTTTAGAATTATGTAGGATTTGTAGTTTTATTTGAGGAAGAGTGGCATATTTATGATGTCTTTATCTACCATAAGAATAGTGTACCTTTTTATTTTTCAGGCCCTACTTCATGTCCTTCAACAATGTTTTGTCACTGTCTTCACAATATTTATTAGATTTCTTCCCAGATATTGAATAATCTTTGCTGTTCTTATAAAGTGTCTATTATCATTACATTTTTAAATTACTATTTTTGATACAGAGAAATAATAATCATTTTACTTTTGTTGATTGGTGTAGTCAATGGACTAATGCCCCTCCCAAGATATTCACATCTTAATTCCCCAGAACCTGTAAATATGTTATATCATATGGCAAAGAAGAGATAAGGTAGCACATCAAATTAAGTTGCTAATTAGCTGGCTTTAAATTTATGAGATTATCCTGGATTATCCCAGTAGGGCAATGTAATACGAGGGTCCTTTCTAGTGGAAGAAAGCAATAAAAGACTCAGAGTTATAGAGACATTTGAAGATGCTGCATGAGTCAAAGAATGTAGGTGGTCTTTAGAGGCTGGAAAAGACAAGGAAGCAGACTTTCCCCTAGAGCTTCCGGAAGGAATGCAACTCTCCAGAGACCCATTTCAGACTTCTGACCTCCAGAGCTACAAAATGATAGATTAGTGTTTGTAAGCCACTAAATTTGTGATAATTTGCTACAGCAGCAATAGGAAACCAATAGACTCGGCAATGAGTCAAATGTGCTAAAGTATTATTGATTCTAACAGATTTTCTGGAATTCCCCTTGGATTTTTACATGTATAAATACATATTGGATATAAGTGAACATGATTTTGTCTTTTCCTTTCCAATACTTAGATCTCATTTTTAAAACTTTTTGCATTGCTGCATTGGTTAGAAATATAAATATTTCTAACATTTTCTTTAGAAATATACTAGAGAAGTAGTAACACCAGGCACTTCAATTGTTGCTACTTTGACACAAATGATGCTGTTTTACTGGGTATACAATGTTTGCTGATTGGCAGGTGCCATTGATAAGGTAGAGGAAGTCCCTACCTAGTCTTAGTTTTCTAGGAGTTGTAACAAATTTCTTACTCAGTATCTCCTCTTGGATATTTAATAGTCATCTCAAACTTAATGTGCTTAAAACAGTCTTGCTCTTTTTCCCCAAATCTGCTTCTTTCCTAAACTTCCTCATCTGAATAAATGGCATCACCATTCACATAGAGATTCAGGTCCAAACCTGTCATTCCAGACACTTCTCTCCTGCATTTCTCACAACGAATTTACTGGCAAATCCAATGAGCATTAACTTTAAAACCATAACAAAGACAGTCATTTCACCAGAACAGACTTAGACAGCCACTAACATCTTTCAATTCGACTACAATAGCCTCTTTGCTGCTCTCTTTGCACAAGAGTCAATTTTTCCAGAAGCGGACTGACCTTTAAAGAATGTAAATTATTTGATGTATTTCTCTCAAATTTCTCCGATGGCTTTCCATCAGATGTAAAATTTAATCTAAATGTTTACCATGACCTTTAAGACTCTATATGATCCTATCTCATCTCCTGCCTCTCTACTTCTCTCAGTCAGCCCCAGATACACTGCTTTCTTTGTTATTCCATGAGCATGTCAAGCAATTCCAGACTTTATGGATTTGCACTTGGTCTTCCCTCTTCCAGAAACCCTCTTCCCTCAGATTTTCTTGTGGATTATTTCCTGTCCCCGTTCAAGTGGCAGCTCAAATGTTATCTCTGCAAAAAGGTAATCCTTGACCATGCCATCCAAAAGTCTAAAGTAGTACACATATTCATGCAAATGCACGCAGCCATAGTTCTTTATTCCTTGATTTCTATGTAGAACTTATCTCTAGCTGCCTACATGCAAATATTAATATGTATTAATTGTTTTTTGCTGTGTTGACTGTCATAATGTAGGACCCATGTGTGCAGACATTTTGCCTTTCTTATTTATCATAGCGTCTCCAGTGCCTAGAAAAGTGCCCATCACACAGCAGATGCTAAAGAAATGTATATTTAAAATGTGGTAAATTTGGTCAAATACTTTACCTATATCTAAAATAGGACCATGTTGTTGCATCTGTAAGAATGGTGAATTACACTTACATGGTCTCTCGCATTGTCACATTGTCAATTTTTGTTTTCTGTTTTTGCTTAAAAAGAATGAATGATTTTTATTTTTTAGATCTATTACATCAATCAATTGTATCTGTTTAATTCAAATAGTCTAAATGCTCGCTAATTGTATATGTTTGATACATCTTGTTTCTTAGATATATGAGAATATTCCATAGAGATTGTATTTGTAAATATTTTGAATTTTGTTACATAAATTACAAAAGAAAAATGTGCATATTAAAATTCTATATTGTAATATATTTTTTCCTTTCATCATTTCAAAAACTTTCTCTCTAACCTTAATAATCTTTTTTCTTAAAACTTTTGTGTAATATTAATATTACTACGCCAAGTATTTTGGAAATATAGCATATTTATTTATTTTATTTTCAATTTTTCTGTACTACTTTAAGCATTCTTTAGAAGCTAAGTTTGAATTTTATTTATCAAATTCATAAGCATGTATTATTTATATAGTGTCTAGTTGCCTTCAACTTTATATACGAGTTTAGTACATTAATATAGCATTATTATAAATAAGTGTGGACTTATTTGTTCAACCATTTTTATATTTTTTAACCATTATTTTTCATCTCTTTCTCTTTTCATTTTCTACCATCTGTTAGATTATTCACTTTTCCTTAGATCTATCATACATACATGTAACTTTCCTATGCATGCTTTCTAGGAAAAAATATTTACTAAGTGTTCATATTTTTTAGTGTTTGTTGTTCAATGTTTAATATTAACATTGACTTTATATAGTCCCCATGAAGTCTAAAGTTATTCAGTTTATCTTCTCTCCTCCCAAATAACAGGAAAATTAGCTATCTTCAAACCTCTTTGCAATCACCATCTAAGACTTAGTGTTGTACTTTTTCTTATCTTTAATAGCCTTACCAACATCATTTATCATTATTTTGCTCATGGATATTTATAGCATCACATTTCTTTTCTTGCATTTATTTTCTTCTTGATGCAGAACATCTTTTAGTAATGTTTCAGCAAGAATTTTTCAATTATAAACTCTCGGCTTTTGTATTTCTGAAAGTATCTTATTTATCCCTCATTCTTTAATGATGTCTAGCTGGCTAGAATAATTTCCTCCTGAATAAATGCAAAAAACTGAAAAATCCTCTGGAAAAAAATATTTTGTCTAATACCAATATTGCTATACCAAGTATTTTGTTTTGCATATTATAGTATATTTATTTATATAGTATAATACAGTGTGTATACACTACACATGATTTTTTAGAAAATCCTCAAAGTGATACAAGAAATACATGAGTGGACTAATAAAATGTGGTATATGTATACCATGGAGTACTATTCAGCTTTAAGAAACAATGGCGATATAGCACCTCTTGTATACTCCTGTATAGAGCTGGAATGCATTCTACTAAGTGAAGTATCCCAAGAATGGAAAAACAAGCACCACATGTACTCACCATCAAATTGGTATTAACTGATCAACACATAAGTGCACATGCAAGAACAACATCTACTGGATGTTAGGCATGGGGGGGGAGGGGGAAGGGGGAGGAGAGGACGGGTATATGCATACACAAAGAGCGCAATGTTCACCATCCGAGGGATGGACACACTTGAAACTCGGACTTGGGGCGGGGGGGCAAAGGTAACATGTGTAACCTAAACATCTGTACCCCCATAATATGCTGAAATTAAAAAAAAGTGATAAAAGAAGGAAAACTATCCATAAAGTAAGAACAAAATCTATGAAACAAAAGCAGACTGATATGGATCAAAACTAGATAGAATTTATTTTAAAGTAATGATTATTAATTTTAGAAATGAAAATATTAACATTTAAGTTAAATTGTGGGATGCATGCTAATTTGGGAAAAACCACAGAAAAAAATGAGAGAATTGAAAGATCGTATTGAGGAATTAACCCAAACTACTACAAAGAGATATAAATAGGTAGCAATATGAAAGATAAAAGAAAAAATATCAGGGATAGATGGAGAAGCTTCAACATACATGTAATAAAAGTTTATGAAGTAGAGAGCATAGGGAATGATGGAAAGCCAACATTTGAGGTAATAATGGTTGACTGTTATGAATTCAAGAAGGAAGCCTACATGTTAAATTTGTGACTGTCTTTCATGGAATTGATTTCTGCTTGTGCTTTGGAATCTTAATTTTCAAGCTCACATTGATAGAGAATTTATTGAGAACTTTTATGTTGCTGCTGTTGTTGTCATTTTTGGTTTTTATTTGTATGTGTATTTGTTTTTCTCTTCTGAGTTCCAGCTTCTGAGTCTATGGTTTTACAGATGTCTCTAAACAGCTCACAGGTATGTACTTCAGAAACAAGTCTTATAATGAATGTTTAGGGCCTTTGTCTCCTGAGGTAACCACAAGCACAGTTCCTGAGTCAGTGGGCACTGTGGCCTAGGTCCTGATATGTCTCATTTTCTCTTCTCTCCCTCTGTTTAGGCAGCAGCTCAATGCCAGCTGCAAACAGAGATAGCTTCCAAACCTTCTCAACTGCTGATTATGACTGTGTCTTACCTCCATTTAATGCCATTAATCTGACTCCAGACCCTGTGTGAGCCAGCCTGGTCCTTGTTACCACCCAGCGTTGAACCCTGACCACCTCTGCTTGCTTCCTGGTCTACTGCCCAATAGGTTTGTGACTTGAACTTCTAAATACTAAATTGTGTTTCTGTTCTGTTCGTGAGCCTCAAAACCACCTTGTGTCAATGTTGATTTTGATTTTTTTTAAAGTTTTTTGGACACACTAGACTATCCTCTTTTTATTTTTCTCAGAAATGGCTAATTAAAACCAAAGAAACTTATTCCCACATTGCCTTACTCACTCTATGAGGATAGAAACAGATTTTCTCTTAAAAAGTTTACTTTATCAATGTGAATGTTAATTAATGCTGTCCATTTTGCTACATATGAAATGTTCTCAGCTTGTGAGCTCCCCACTGGTATGGTTGGCACTTCTGCCCCACAAGTAGAATTCAGAGTTCTACATGAGTTAGTTGGGATAGTTTTCAAATGTTCTATGCCAGCAAACACATTTGTTGTGACAGTTGTGTTGTTTAATTAAATAGTATGTACATTGATAAAATGTAAGTGCCAAAAAGTGGTTTATTTCTGTGAATATTTAGTTGACAGTTCTCAAAAAGCTTCGTTATCATAATTTACTAAATAAAAATATTGTTGAATTATATGTGGGTGAGCCAATGCAGAACAAAATAAAAGTAATAAAAATCTAGAAGATTTCTTTGTAAATTTCTTTAAAATCATGTTCTACTCTAGAGTACTAAACCTGGAAATCATAGATTAAATTCTGTGTATGGTTTGTGCTACAAAGAATAAACAGAAATATAGTCAACAGATCTGTCCTCTAAGGAAAGATCTTAAATCTACTTGAAAATATTGTAAATGCATGTACATTTATATGTTTTAAGCCAAAATAAAATATTTAGAGTGGGATTGTGTTATTTTTCATAATTCTCAGTGTTAGCCAGCTATTTGATAACCCAACTAGATACCCAAGACTTTTATTTGTGTTTGTTGTATTTCTGCCACCATTTGAAAAGTACTGGGAGGAAAATATATCAGAGGACTTTGCCTCTGTATGAAGACAAAAATGAGCTAAAAATAATCCAATTTGATAATAAAACCATTTTTTTGCTTTAAATAAATTTGTTTACCATTTTTCTACTCACCTATGTATATTGAGAGACAACAAGCTGCCAGTAATGTGGTTCTTGTGGTTCTAGTGTGTTTGGGGATCAGCGTTTGGCATTGTGCGATATGGGTCCAGACAACACGAGCTCAGGGAACAACCATCATTCCATTTGCTTGGGTAATCAGTACATAAGAACAAGTGTCTTAGAATATTGTGGAGGATTTTGGCTTAGTGAGTAGTTAGATGAGAATCTAAGGTGCTGTACACTCTAAACAAGGACTACACTACAAACACTGGCTCATTGCCAAAGCATAGCTTTTTCAGGGCTTCTTGGAAAATGCCCTTATTATTGTTTGTTCACCTTAAAATTAATGCATGAAGGATTTGTAGTCCCTTGGAGATTTTACATATATATCTATATTTACATGTAGATATTTAGAAAGGAAGCTTTCAATGATGTTTGTTTTTTAGTTTTTGGTTTTTTAGATAAGGTTAATATCTATGTAATCAAAACATATTTGTTAATTTTGTGAGCTTTGTTAATTTTGTTTGATAAGCATTCTTTGGAGCCACGAGACTAATGTAGCAATTTATAACATTTCCAGAGCTGTTTTTATTTAATTTTATGACCAATCAATAGACTACAATATGTAATTTATATAATAAAGTGTCAGCAAGGATGTAGAGAAACAGACCTTTGATTTGCTGCTGGTGAGAGTGTAAATTGGTACAGCTACTAATAAAAAGTAGAGTTCAAGACACGTATGTCTTTCATTACAATAATCCCACTCCTAGGCACATGTCCATGTCCTAGAGAAACTTTTACATATGTTCTCAAGGAGTCAGTCACAAAAATGTTTATTAACAGCATTAGTAAAAAATAATGGAAAGAACTTAAAAATCTAACATTGAGAGAATAGATAAATAAATTTTGATTTATTCACATTAGGGGGCCCTATGTAGCAACTAAAATGACTGAACTAGAAGTTTAAAGTGTCCAATATGAATTATTTTTATGCTGTTTGAAAACATGCAGCACACATATATATTGCTTACACATGCATACACGTATGTGCACATATATGTATATATTACATAGAAATAAATACATATATAGAGAAATATATATATTTGTATGTATACACTTACACAGAAATAAAAAACACCACATTTAGGAAGTGATTATTTCAACAGAGGGAGGAAAAGAATTCAGGAGTGAGTACACAAAGGGTTAAAACTGTTTCTGTCATATCATATTGCTTCAAAATGTAAAGGAAGTACTAAGATAAATTGGCAAACTGATATGATTTAGCAAAAGTTTATAATGGATTTAAAATTATTTGTTCATCTTTCTGTATAGATAAAATACTTACTAATTGTAAAATATAACCCACACATATTTTTCCTAAATTGAAGATCTGGAAAACTTTTAGGATACCTAAAAACACAGAAACAATAAAGCAAACTAAACAACCAAGAGCTATTGTATTAAGTACCTGTTTTCCACAGCTTGTATGGATTCTACTCCAGGAAGTAAGGTCCACACCAAATCCTTTCTTTGATGATGGATTTTAATTTTTTGTGTGTGGCATTTTAATTACTATCAGTTGCTTACTTCCAAGATTTACCCCTTGTTGAATCTTTTGATGAGTGGGAGATATTCCAGAGTCAGTGAAAAGAAACGCAGGGTTTTTTTTTTTGGTATGGAGACGAAAAATAAATGGAAGTCTTCCCATTCATGTCTTCCCTTGTCACAAGGTATATAGCTCCAAGAAAACCAAATAAAATTTCCATTTTAGTAGCTAAAAATGGCAGAGGGAGTAAAAGCAGGCTGCAACTTCACAGTCGGTGCTTCTTTCAGAAGCACAGAAAAGGCAACCACACAATTGACCACATTATTTCAAAGTCTGCTGAGAATATCTCAGGTTGGGTCTTTTGGATTTACACCAGAAGAAAATTAAACCTAACTTGGAGAGACATTAATCTGCTATCCAGAATCATGAAGAGTAAATGATATTTCTCAGGCAATGGCTGTTTTTCTCATAATTTTCTCTAATACTATTTCCTTTTTATTTGGGGAAATTTTAATATCAACATTTCAATTAAACTTTAATACTCCCTGCGCTAAACTAAATTGAGAGGATCTTGACTGTGCTATTGAACACTTTATCTCCTTACTTGGTATAAAATAAGCTTATTTACATTTTTCTATTCATGACTCAATTTTAACTATAATCCACAAAGGGAGACATATAAATGCCTCCATAATACTTTATTTCTCACATACATGATTTTAACTCTTTTCAAGTGCTATATTTAAATAATTCCTAAGATTATTTTCTCAAGAACAAAACCATTTTAAAGCCCTGGAGATTCTGCTTTAATAGCTCAGGGAGAAGTATGTTTTCAAAAGTATAAATATGGAGAAGTTAGTGATAAATTATATAAAGGGAATAAAACTGTGATTCCAGAGATAAGATGAATAGCAAGCTTTCACCCTTCAGATAGAACACCTATCTGCTGCATAATCCGATAGCAGGGACTGCGTCTAGTTAGATGACAGCCTTGACCTATACTCAGGTCTTTGGGATTTTCCATCCAGTGTTAGTCTTTTGGAGGTTGTAACATCTTCTTACTGGATCAAAAGATGTTGAACTCAGCTATGTGGGGGCAGCTTTCTTGAGCATTTCTCCTTTTTGACATAAAGTGGTTTGATTCAAGGAGAGAAAATGAGACTGTGCACAGGATTAAGTTAGTTTTTGAACTTTAGTTCTTTTTCTCACAAGGCTAAATTCCTTACTAACTCTGAGGCAAAAAAGGAGACTTCTTTTCTGCTGGATCATGCTTTCAGGTTTATGCCCAATTCCCTGGAGTGCACCAGTAAAAGTGAAGCAGCATTGAAAAGTTCTGTGTAAGTACGAGCTTCCTTATCATTTGTGTCACCGCCATCACTAAATCTACAAAACTGAAACTTTGCACAAGTACCTAACAGTGTTATTCTTCTTGTTCTTATTTGGAAAAACTAAATGCCGACCTGGCCATTACAATTAAAATATGTCACTAAACTGAGTGGAGAGTCAAAGAAATCAATTGAATATTTGAGAGCACTTACTATGTGTTACATCACTTAATGTTCATGCAAACATTGCAAAATGTTATCGTTCTTTTTGTACAAAGTCATGTTAAAATAACTTGGCTAAGTTGCTTTGTAATATAACACTTGGATTAAGCATCCAACTATTTCCAACTACAAAACATGAATTTAATCCATTTTCCTATCTTGCTTGCAGCCCTGGGGTTTTAGTGATTGAGAGGAAAAGTCAAACAATTACTTTCCCTTCTACTTGCTAAAATACCCAACATTCTTAACAATGTACTCGGTGTATGAAGATTTTTAAGACAGTATTCCATCTGCCCTCAAAAAGGCTTGCAATCAAGTTAAAATAAATACGGTGGCTGTGGCACAGTAGTGGTTTCAGACCTATCCTTTGACTGAAAACACCTCTAAAAGTTGGGTGATTAAAAAACTAGTTTGAACAAATTGTAGAGCAATCAAAGCATCCAGGATTCTAAGAACTGAGATCTCAAGTTCCTGAAAAAAAGAGAGCCTCAGAGAAATGAGACTGACACTCTTCATGCAATTTCCCCTCCAGATATTTGCCAGTTCTGAACTGTGCATATGTGGTATGAAATGCTAAGACCAAGCAGAAAGCAGCTGCTCAGAGGCTATAAAAATAAGCAGATATTTCTGTAATTTTATAGTTCTTAAGAAGACAAATATGGTAATTCAAAAATCACCAAGGAAAAGGGGAACTGACTACAACTCTAGTTGTCTGTTAAGACCACTAAAAGGCTTTGCAAGAGGAGTAAGTATAAATTAAAAATGTACATCTCACAAAACTGACAAGATTGAAAGGTGAAATCAAAAATGCACATTCCTGGTTGAATGTTGGATATTTCAACAGTCTTCCTTCTGTAATTGACAGAATATAAGCAGAAAAGTATGTATACACACGTGTGTATATCTGTGTGTATGGGGTATGTATACATGTGTGTATGCATAGTTAAGACAGAGAAGATATGAACCATAAAAGTAATCAAATTTGTATAAATAAGAAATACAAAGTACTGCATCTAAACATTGTAGAATACATGTTATTTTCAAGTACACATAGAAATTTACCAAAATTGACCATATGCATAAAGCAACACTCAGCTAATGTGAAAGCATTGAAATCATACAAAGCATGTTTTCTGACCACAATGGAATTAATCAAGAAATAAATATTGAAAGGACAACTAGATAATTTAAAATGAATAAAAGAAAAATATCACTTGAGTCAAAAAAGAAATTTAAGTTGAAAATTAGAAAATAAATTAAAACTATAAAATATTTTAAGTCAAAGAATGCAGTACTTAGAAAGAAATTATAGCCTTACCTATATAAATTTTAAAATAGCTGAGACTGAAAAGCAATTGTCTAAGGTTCCATCTGAAGAACCAGGAAAATATTTTTAAAAAGAGCAAACAAAATACATATACAATGGAGAAAATTAACAAATGCAAAAGTTGGTTGCTGAAAAATAAAAGTAATAAAAACTTAGCAAGCTGATGAACAAAAAAGAGAGCAAATAAAAATTACCAATACAAAAGATGAAGGAGGACACATTACTGATTCTACACACATTAAAAAAGTAATACAAATAAATTAT
>RJWJ010032516.1:0-18474 GCA_004363605.1 Indri indri
GGGAGTTGCCATGGCACTAGCAGACTGTCATGGTGCGGGTGGGAGTTTCTTTTAGTATGCTAATACATTAGAAGAAGGGTATAATGAGCAGTGAGGATAACTCGAGGTGGTTTTTTGTGGCCATCTGGGTTCTGGCTGGTTTTGGCCAGTTTCTCTGCTGTTTCTTGTTTTTTCAGAGACCTTGGTTGGGGTCTTATGTCTCCTTATTGAGCAAGGCCTGCCAGTTCCCTATCATACAGCGGCATCATCTTAGCTCACCACAACCTCAAATTCCCCTGCTCAAGTGATCCTCCCGCCTCAGCCTCCTCAGTAGCTGGGACTACAGGTGCGTGCCACCACATCTGGCTAATTTTTATATTTTTTATAGAGATGGTGTCTTGCTCTTTTGCCCAGGCTGGTCTGAAACTCCTGGCCTCAAGCAATCCTCCCACCTTGGCCTCCCAAAATGCTGGGATTACAGGTGTGAGCCACTGCACCCAGCCAGGAATAAGTTTTGAGGCACAATCTATCTCCCCTGCCACCTTGCCACCATTCCACTTAACAAAACTGCATCCAATGGGGAAGAAGAGGACAGAGCATGAGACAAATGGCCATCGAGTACACTGAATTCTTGGGACCATGATTACAAAGAAGAGGATTTTTTTTAAGTGTTTTCTTCTTATTTTAAAAGGAATATATGTTTATTATAGGGCATTTAGAGAATATGGGAAGGAATCTTTCCTTCAAAAGTATTGTTTCAGACATGAAAAGAATGCCATCCCCCAACACTCTCCCCGCGATACACACATACAGTCTATGGGGCAGTGGCTGCAGTTTTCCCACAATCATTTACTTGAGATTTTGCATTATTAGAAATTCCTGTGGGGCCAACTTGCATAGGATCACGGAGAGCAATGGCCCTGGCTTCTTGCTGGCCATCAAATGGAAGAATAAGAAGACAATGGCTGGGCCCAATCTAGATCTTCTAAGGGCCTTACCTCCCCGCAGAGCCTCAACAGTCTTAGAAAAATAACTTGTGCTTCCCAGTCACCAGAAGGACCCAAACCTTGACCTCGAGGGAGAAGGTACTTGAGAACTTTGCAACTTTTTTCTACCTTGGCAGAGAATGTTCCCGGGCCACTGCCCCATGTAAGTAAGATGCTTGAGGTGGCTCCGGCTGAACTACCAACTGATTCCAGAGTGACTACCGTGTGCCAAGAACACTGAGACCAGTAGGACAGGTTCCCTACCACAGTAAGACATGACAGCCACCACCACTTCTACTGCTAATGTGAATAATCATCATTTATCTCACTTTACTCTCTGTAGGTTCCGTGCCAAGCTCTTCACCTAAATTATCTCACTTAATTCTCATAACCACTCAATGAAGTAGGCAACATTTTTACTCCATTTTATATAGCAGGAAACAGTAAATAATTTGCCCAAAGAAACACAGCTAATAAACAGCAGAATTAGGGTTTAAACCTAGGAGGTCTCACTCCAGAGCCTGCACTGTTCTTAATCTATAGTAATTACTTTGGTTTTTATAAAATAAATGTGTTTATTATAAAGAATTGAAGGATTACAGAAAAACACAAAGAAGAGAGTAAAACCAGAATCACTGTAAACCCTGTCTATCCTACCACTTAGCAGTAACATATCATTATAGATGAGAATTTCTCGCATCTCTGGGCATATTCATACAGGTAGATGGGGAGATGATAATGATAATAATGACAGCTTCCATCCAATAAGCACTCTGTGTTGGACACTATTCTAAGAGCTTTCCATGAATTAACACATTTCATTTACTCAAAGAGAGATGGATAGACATAATTTTATTAAAATGAGCTCATTTAACATATTCAGGGTTCACATCAGCAGCCAACCACCTGGTGATGTTTTTCCCCAAAGCTGGTACTTTGCTCAGTTTTGCTGTCTTCTCCCTGCATCCCAATCAAATCCCGAGCCCAGAGTCCTTGGGCTGCAAAGCTGAGCCTTTAAATAGCACCCTGTGCACAGCTGCTGCCCGGTCAAATGTCTCCGCTGTTCCCCAAGGCGGTGGTGTTATTTGTGGAAGAGAAGTTTGCTGGAGGCTCGACACATGCTTTTTGTTTGTTAGAGTAGGTGTCTGGGCCTTGGCATTCTCTTTTCTGCTTTCTAACTGTTAGAATTCCTCTACCTTTCCTCCAGTCCGAATGAAGCTCGGTCTTCAGATCTTGCCCAGCGGATACCAGGGAGTCTCCGATGAGGATGCTGTTGGAATTTGCCGAATGACTCAGAAAGGTCGGCCGCCTGCTCGTCCTTCCAGGATGACAAAAGACGAGGAGGAGGGGGGCCGCCTCTCTCCCGCGGGGCTGCCCAGCCAACAGCAGGCCGTGGCACTGCCGTGGGCCTGACCCTGTGAGTCCCTTGCCTCAGCTGCCCCCGAGGCAAAAGGCGCTGTCACATTTAGAGCGATGGAACCGACACCTCCACTGAGATGGCTCACGGGCCCTTCATGATCATCTGATCCAGCACTGAAGTGATGATTTTCCAGCCTGTTTCTCCCCTCGGGCTCTGAGAGGGTGGCCCTCCCACTATTCTCCACCCTCTTGCTCAAGTCAGACACCTGGAGTTGTCACTGACGCTTCTCTCTCTAACCATCAACCAGTGACCAAGTCTCGTTGATTTTACCTCTGATATACGCTGTCCACCTCCTTGGCCAAAGTAGCCAAAGTACAAATGATCTTTACCTCTCAGCTACTGTCATACCCTCCCCCTGCAGCCTCTTTGATATCCTTACTCTGCTCCGCAAACAGCAAGTCAGCGTGATTTTTCATTTCCTTTAGAATCAACTTTATTATAAGGTATAATTTATATACAGAAATGTACTCATTAAAAGTGGAATTTGGGCAGATATATGCACCTGTGTAACCACTGCCACATCAAGACATAGAACATTTTTAGTAGACTTTATTTTTTAGAGTGGTTTTAGGTTCACAGCAAAATTGAGTGGAAGATACAGAGATTTCTCATATGCCCGCTACCCACACACAAGCACAGCCTGCTCCGCCATCGACACCCTGCGGCACAGTGGTACGTTTCGTACAATCAGTGAACCTGCATTGACACATTATCGTCACCCAAAGGCCATAGTGGGGGGAACCATGAGGGTTCACTCTTGATGTTGTACATTCTATGGGTTTTGACAAATATATAATGACATATATATTTGACATATATCCACCATTATAGTATCATACAGAATAGTTTCACTGCCCTAAACATTCTCCCTCCCCACTGATGCCTGGCAATCCCTGATCTTTTTACTGCCTATAGTTTTGCCTTTTTAAGGCCATGTTACATCACTGGAATCAAACAGCATCTAGCCTTTTCAGATTGGCTTCCTTCACTTAGTCATGTGCATCTGAGTTTTCTCCACTTCTTTTCATGGCTTGATAGCTGCTATCTTTGTAGCACTGAGCAATATTCCATTGTCTGGATGTACCACAGTTTATTCATCCATTCACTACTTCTTGGCTTTCAAATTTTGGCAATTATAAATAAAGCTGCTATAAACATCATGCGCAGGTTTTTATGTGGACATCAGTCTTCGATTCCTTTGGGTAAATGCCAAGGAGTGTGATTACTGGATCATATGGTAAGGATATGTTTAGTTTTGTGAGAAACTTCCAAATTGTCTTCCAAAGTGGCTGTACCATTTTGCATTCCCATGAGGTTTTGGGGGCATGACCGAGAGTTCCTGTTTCTCCACATACTCGCCAGCATTTGGTGTTGCCAGTGTTTTTGATTTTGGCAATTCTAATAGGTATTTAATGGTATCTCGTTGTTATAATTTGCAATTCCCTAAAGACGTATTGCGTGTAATATCTTTTCATATGCTTACTTGCCATCTGTGTGTATATCTTCTTTGGTGAGGTGTCTGGTCAGATCTTTTGCCCATTTTTCTTATTGTTGAGTTTTAAGAGTCTTTCATATATTTTGGACAATAGTCCTTTATCAGATGTGTCTTTTGCAAATATTTTCTTCTAGTCTGTGGCTTATCTCCTCATTGTCTTTTGCACAGCAAAATTTTTAAATTTTTTAAAAAAGACTAGTCGTGTAGTAGTGAGAAGGGACGAAGAGTAGAACGAGTTCGAACTGTGAACAATCAATTGTGATAACTCACTACCTTCAAATTTTTTAATTTTAATGAGGTTCAGCTTATCAATTATTTCTTTCCTATATTGTGGCTTTGGTGTTGTATCTAAAAAATCATTGCCATACCTAACATTAACTAGGTTTTCTCCTGCGTTATCTTTTTTTTTTTTTTGAGATGGAGTCTTGCTGTGTTGCCCCGGTTGGAGTGCAGTGGCATCTTCATAGCTCACTGCAACCTCAAACTCTTGGGCTCAAGAGATCCTTCTGCTTTAGCCTCCTGAGTACCTGGGACTACAGGTGCACACAACCTTGCCTGGCTCATCTCCTACATTATCTTCTAGGATTTTATAGTTTTGCATTTTCCATTTATATCTGATGCATTTTGAGTTAGTGTTTGTGAAGGGTGTAGGTCTGTGTCTAAATTCATTTTGTTGCATTTGAACGTCCATTTTTTTTCCAGCACCATTTGTTAAGAACACTCTTCACTCTATTGTATTGTCTTTGCTCTTCTGCCAAAGATGAAATGAATATATTTATGTGGGTCTATTTCTGAACTCTATTCTGTTCCATTAATCTCTTTGTCTATTCTTTTGCCAGTGCCACACTGTCTTGATTATTGTGACTTTATAGTAAGTGCTGAAGTTGGGTAGTGTCAGTCCTCCAACTTTGGTGTTCTCCAATATTGAGTTGGCTATTCTGGATCTTTTGCCTCTCCGTATAAACTGTAGGATCAGTTTGTTGATATCCACAAAATTGTTTGCTGGATTGTATTGAATTTATAGATCAAGTTGGAAAGAAATGACAACTTGAAAATATCGAGTCATCCTATCTAAGAACATGGGAATATCTCTCCACTTATTTAGTTCTTCAATATCTTCCATTAGAGTTTTGTAGTTTTCCTCACATAGTTCTTGTACGTATTTTGTTAGATTTATACCTAAGCATTTCATTTTGGGGGTGCTAATGTAAATGGTAATGTATTTTTCCTTTCAAATTCCACTTGTTCAATGCTGGCATATAAGAAGGCAATTGTATAACCTTGCTATAATCAGCTATTAGTTCCAGGAGGTTTTTTGGTCAGTTCTTTCAGGTTTTCTGCATAGATGACCATGTTGTCTACAAATTAAGATAGTTTTATTTCTCTCTTCCCTATCTGTATCCTTTTATTTCCTTTTCTTGTCTTATTGCATTAGGTGGGACGTCCAGCATAATGTTGAAAAGCAGTCGTGAGAGGGGACATCCCTTTCTTGTTCCTGATCTTGGCAAGAAAGCTTCAAGTTTGTCATCATTAAGTATGATGTTAGCTGTGGGTTTTTTGTAGATGTTCTTTATCAAGTTGAAGAAGTTCCCCTCTAGTTTCTAGTATGTAATTTGCTGAGAACTTTTTTAAAAAATCATGAATGGATATTGGATTTGTGTCAAATGCTTTTTATGTGTCTATTGATATGATCATGTGATTTTTCTTCTTTAGCCTGTTGATCTGATGGACTATAATAATTAGTATTTGAATGTTGAACCAGCCTTGCATACCTGGGATAAATCTCACTTGGTCATGGTTTGTAATTCTTTTTAGACACCGTTGGATTCAATTTGCCAATACATTCTTGAGGATTTTTGCATCTATGTCCATGAGATATATTGGTCTGTAGTTTTTTTTTCTTGTAATGTCTTTGTCTGGTTTTAGTATTAGGGCAACAATAGCCTCAAAAAATGAGTTTGGAAGTATTTCCTCTGCTTCTATCTTCTGGAAGAGATGATAGAAAATTGATATTATTTCTGCCTTAAATGTTTGATAGAATTCATCAGTGAATTCATCTGGACTTGTTGCTTCCACCTTGGGAAAGTTATTCTTGATTCAACTTCTTTAACAGATATAGGCCTATTCAGATAGTCTATTTCTTCTCGTGTGAGTTTTGGCAGATTGCATCATTCAAGGAATTGGATCGTTTCATCGAAGTTATTGTAGTTGTGGGTACAGAATTGTTCATAGCGTTTCTTTATTACCCTTTCGATGTCTGTGAGGTCTGTAGTGATGTTCCCTGTTTCATTTCTGATATTAGTAATTTGTGGCCTCTCTTTGTTTCTTAGTTAGCTTGGATAGAAGCTTCTTAATTTTATTCCTCTTCTCAAAGAATCAGCTTTTGGTTTCATTAATTTTCTCTATTGATTTCCTGTTTACAATTTCATGGACTTCTGGTCTAATTTTTATTTCTTTTCTTCTGCTTACTGTGAATTTAATCTGCTCTTCTTTTTCAGTTTCCTAAGGTAGAAACTTAGATTATTGATCTTAGACCATTCTTCTTTTCTAATGTATGCATTCAGTGCTGTAAATTTCCTTCTAAGCACTGCTTTTGCTGCTTCTCACAAATTTGACAAGCTATTTTTTTAATTTCATTTAGTTCAAAACATTTTTAAATTTCTCTCGAGATTTCTTTGGTGACTCGTGTTATTTGGAAGTGTGTTGTTTAATATCTGAGAGTTTTTGGCATTTTCGAGCTTTCTGTTACTGATATCTAGTTTAATTCCACTGTGGTCCAAGAGCAGACATTGTATAGTTTCTATTCTTTAAAATTTGTTAAGGTGTATTTATGGCTCAGAATGTGGTCTGCCTTGATGATTGCTCCATGTGAGCTTGAGAAGAATGTCATGTACTGTCTTTGGATGAAGTAGTCTGGAGATGTCCATTAGATCCAGTTAGATTGCTGGTGTAGTTGAGTTCAACTATGTCCGTACTGATTTTCTGCCAGCTGGATCTGCTGATTTCTGACAGAAGGATGTTAAAGTCCCCTACTGTAATAGTCGATTTCTCTATTTCTCCTTGCAGTTGTATCAATTTTTGCCTATGCATTTTTATGCTCCGTTGTTAGGCACATACAGATTAAGTATTATTATGTTCTCTTGGATTATTTACCCCTTTATCATTATGTAATGCCCCTTTTTATCTGTCATAACTTTCCTTGCTGTGAAATCCGCTCTATCTGAAATTAATAAAGCTGCTCCTGCTTTCTTTTGATTAGTGTTAGCATGGCGTATCATTCTTCATCCCTTTACTTTTAATATATATGTGTTATTACGTTTAAGGTTTGGGGGAAAGTGTTTCATAGACAGCATATGGTTGGGTCTTGTTTTTGGTCTGCTCTGACAAATTTGTCTTTTAATTTAGACCATTGGTATTTAAAGTCATTATTGATATATTAATAGATGAATTAATATCTACCATATTTGTTACTATTTTCTATATATTGGCCTTGTTCTTTGTTCCTATTTTTTTCTTCTATGCTCTCTGCCTTTTGCATTTTAGTTGAGCATTTTATATCACGCCATTTTCTCTCTTAGTGTATGTTATACATTTTAAAAAAATCTGTTTAGTGGTTGCTCTAGAGTTTGCAATATACATTTACAAATAACCCAAGCCCACTTTCAAATAAAACTATACTGCTTCACAAGTAGTACCTTAAAATAATAAAATACTTCTAATTTCTCCTTCCCTTCCCTTGCATCATTGATGTCATTAATTTCACTAATATATAAACATATATATAATATACGCATACACACATAAGCATATATATTATGTGATTATGAATACATTATTGCTATTATTATTTTTATCTACTAGATCAAATAAGAATAAGAACAATAAAAGTTTTTATCTGACCTTCTCTTAATCATTTCTACAATGATCTTCCTTGCTTTATGTAGATCCAAGTTTTTGACCTATATGAACTTCTGTAAGGAACTTCTTTTAACCTTCTTGGATAGAGAGGATACAAAATATCTTCTCCTACCATAATGGGATGAAGTTAGAAATCAAAAACAGAAGTAAAAATGAAAAAATTTGTGAATTCACAAATTTGTGGAGATTAAACTACACACTTTTAAATAACCAATAGATCAAAGAAAAAATCAGAGGAGAAATTAGAAAATACTTAGAGATGAATGAAAATAAAAACATAATATACCAAAACTTGTGGGATGCAGCAAAAGCAGTCATAAGGGGTAAATTTATAGGTATAAATGCTTGCATTAAAAAATAAGAAAGACCTCAAATCAGCAACCTGACTTTACAACTTAAGGAACTAGATAAGGAGAACAAAAGAAACCCAAAGCTAGCAGAAGGAAGAAAATAATAAAAATTGGAGCAGAGGTAAACAGAAGAGCGAACAGGAAAACAATAGAGAAAATCCATAAAAACAAAAGTTGGCGCTTTGAAAAGACCAACAAAATTGATAAATCTTTAGCTAGATGGACTAAGAAAAAAAAATGAGAGGAAACCCAAATTAGTAAAATCAGAAACGAAAACAGGGATATTACTACTGATTCTAGAGAAATAAAATGGAGTATAAGAGAGTACTATGGACAATTTGTATGTCCACAAATTGGATAACCTAGATGAAATGGACAAATTCCTAGAAACACAAAATCTACCAAGCCTAAGTCATGAAGAAATAAAAAATCTAAACAGACCTATAACTAGTAAGGAGTTTGACTCAATAATCAAAAGTCTTCCAAAAAAGAAAAGCCCTGGACCTGATGGCTTCACAGGTGAATTCTACCAAATATCGAAAGAAGAACTAACACCAATGCTTCTTAAAATTTTCCAAAAAATTAAAGAGGAGGGAACACTTCCTAGCTCATTCTACGAGGCCAGCATTACCTTGATACTAAAGTCAAACAAAGACACTAAAGAAAAGAAAACTACAGACCAATATCCTTATGAACATTGATGCAAAAATCCTCAACAAAATACTATTAATAGCAAACCAAATTAAAGGGATTATACATAATGGCCTTCCAGGGATTTATTCCTGGAATGCAGGGATGGTTCAACACACAAAATTCAATCAATGTAATATACCACAGTAATAGAATGAAGAAAAGAAAACCACATGATCATCTTAATTGATGCAAAAAAAGCGCATTTGACAAAATTCAACACCCTTCCATGATAAAAACTGAACCAGCTAGGAACAGAAGGAAAGTACCTCAACACAATAAAAGCCATACATGAAAAACACACAGTAAACTTCATACTCGATGACGAAAGACTGAAAGCTTTTCCTTAACATTAGGAACAAGACAAACATCCCTACTTTTACCGCTTATATTTAACACAGTACTGGAAGGTTTTTTCTGAGATAGGGTCTCATTATGTTGCCCAGGCTGGACTTGAACTCCTATTGCTCAAATGTTCCTGCAGCCTCAGCCTCCTGAGTACAGGTACATGTCACCATGCCTGGTTTAGTACTGATAGATTTAGCCAGGCTAATTAGAAAAGAAGAAATAAAAGGCATCTAAATTGGAAAGGAAGAAGAAAAATTATCTCTGTTTGCAGATGATATGATCTTATAAAGATTCCACCAAAAAAAAAAAAACGTATTAGAGCTAATCAATGAATTTGGCAAAGTGGCAGAAAAATGAAATTACAAAACAATTCCATTTACAATAGTATCAAAAAGGATAAAATACTTAGGAATCAACTTAACCGAGGAAATGAAAGACTTGTAAATGAAACTATACAACATTACTGAAATTTAAAAAAACATAAATAAATGGAAACACATCTTGTGTTCATGGGATAGAAGACTTAATATTATTAAGATTACTAATACTACTCAAATTGATCTACAGATTCAATGCAATCCCTATCAAAATACCAATGACATTTTTTTGCAGAAACAGAAAAATCCATCCTAAAATTTATATGGAATCTTAATGGACCCCAAATAGCCAAAACAATCTTGAAAAAGAACAAAGCTGGAGGACTCATGCTTTCTGGTTTTACAACTTACTGCAAAGCTACAGTAATCAAAACAGTGCGGTATTGGCATAAAGACAGACACACAGACTGATGAAATAGAATAGAGAGCCCAGAAATAAATCCTCTCTCCTGTATGGTCAGGTAATTTCTGAGAAGGTTGCCAAGACCATTCAATGGGGAAAGAATAGTTTTTCCAACAAATGATGCTGGGCGAACTGGGTATCCACATATGAAAGAATGAAGTTGGACCCTTATCTAACAACATATATAAAAATTAACTCAAAATGGATTGAAGTTATAAACGTAAGACCTAAAACCATAAAACTCATAGAAGGAAACATAGGGCAAAAGCTTTACATTGGGTTTGGCAATGATGTCTTAGATATGATACCAAAGGCGCAGGCAACAAAAGAAAAAATAGACAAATTGGACTTCATGAAAATTAAAAAAAAAATTGCGCATGAAAAGACAATATGAACAGGGTAAAAAAGCAATCCATGCAATGGGAGAAAATATTTACAAATTATATATTGGATCAGGGATTAATATCCAGAATACATAGAGAACTCCTAAAACTCAACAACAAAAAGACAAAAGTCCAGATTTTAAAATGGGCAAAATACTTGAATATTTCTCTAAAGAAGATGTATAAATAGCCAATAAACACACGGAAAGATGCTCAACATTACTGTTTATTAGGGAAATGCAAATAAAACTACATTGAGATGCCCCCTAGATACCCACTAGGATACTACTATTTTAAAAAACTCCACTGAAGTAAGAATCAGAGACAGAAAAAAAAGTTAAAAAAAAAACAGAAAATAAGTGCTGGCAAGGATGTGGAGAAATTGGAACCCTTGCATGCTGTTGGTGGAATGCTGCTGTGGGAAACAGTGTGGGGTTCCTCGAAATGTTAAAAATAGGATCACCACATGATCCAGCAATTCCACTTCTAGGTACAGACTCCAAATCATTGGAAGCAGGGTCTTGAAGAGATACTTGTACACCCGTGTTTGTAACAGCATTATTCACAACAGCCCAAAGGTAGGAGGAAGCCAGGTGTCCATGGGAGGATGAATGGATAAGCAAATGTAGTATACACATACAGTGGAATATTATTCAATATTTAAAAGGAAAGAAATTTTGCAATACGCTACAACATGGCCGAATCTTAAGGACATTACAGTAAGTGAAATAAAATACTGTATGATTCCACTTATATGAAACACTTAGGATAGTCAAAGTCATAGAGGCAGAAAGTATAATGGTGGTTGCCAGGTGCTAGGGGAAGGAGGAAATGGGGAGTTATTGTTTAATGGATATAGAGTTTTGGTTTTACAAGATGGGAAAAGTTCTGGAGATGGCTGGCGGTGATGGTTGCACACATTATGAACGTACTTAACAGCACCGAACTGTACACATAAAAATGGTTGAGATGGTACATTTTATGCTATGTGTATTTTACCACAATAAAAAGATTGAACAAAAATGAGCCTGCCTTCCCCTCCCCATGACTGGGTCCCCTGGAGTTTTTATCTCTCAGACTTGTCCACACCGAGCCTCCAGCAATCCATCAATTACAGTTCAGGTTCCCTACCCAGCGCTGGTTTCTGCAGAGGTTTCTGCTCTGGTACCTTGTGATTTCCTGTATCTGCCAGTCTGTCTCTCCAATTCTGGGGGGAGCAGTGTGCCCTGTGACCTCACTTCTCTCATAAATCTAAGAGTGGTCGATGTTTCAGCTTGTACTTGCTGTTAGGATGAGTGGCGACTTCCAAGTTCCTTACACGCTGGATGGGAAACTGAACGTTTTCATCACCTGCGAGAGTTCCCTCCTACCTCTTTCCGGTTCGCTGCCCTCCCTTTCCTTCCACGTGCCAGATATAGAACAGAGATCAACAAATCTTTTCTGAAAGGGCCAGACGGTAAATATTTTCAGCTTTGCCTGCCATGCAATCTCTGTTGCAGCTATGTGATTTGCCTTGTCATTGTAGCATAAAAGCACTTAGACAGCACATAAACAGATGAGTGTGGCCAGAGTTGGCTGGATTCCGCCTACTGCCAGCAATGTGTCAGACTGCTGCACTGTATACATATATATAGTTTGCTATTTTTGTGTTAAGTGGGAGAGGGGTACGAATGTATGTTTGTATTTGCTTACATTTGCATAAAATGTTGGAATGATACATATGAAAAATGGAGTATGTATCTGTCTGGAGACAGAAACTGGGGAAATCTGAACAGGGAAACTTTAATCTAAAGAATGACTAACCAGTAATATACCCAGTACGATACCTCTAAAGCAACACTGTTCAGTAGGACTTCCTGCAACGAGGGACGTGTTCTGTATCTGCATTGCTCCGTGCAGAAGTCATTAGCCATGCGTGGCTAGGAAACAGTTAAAATGTAGCTAGTGTGACTGAGCACCTGAATATTTATTAATAATTTAACTTCCTTTTAATTAATTTATATTTAAATCTAAGTAACACATTTGGTGGCTAGTGGACCTTGGACAGAGCAGCTCTAAAGAACACAGACATAACAGACATTGGAAGTAGCCGCTGCTTCTAAGGCTGAGTAGACCCAAGGAAGGAACAAGCTTAGAAGAGTCCTCTGCTATCCCCCCAAGGCTGGGATCCAGACCTCATGGGCGAGTGTGTGGCTACAGCCCACAGGACGCTGGAATTGTGTATACCGCTGGGTTTCCTGCACACCTTTGACGGAGAGGCCACGCGCTGGCAGCTGCATGAAAGCACCAGAACCAGGAAGGAAAGCCCCTTGCTCCTGCAGTGTCCGTCAGCACCCTCTACCAAAAAAGTCTAGCGTTTTTCCATCTGCCAAAGTAAAAATGTTTGCAGTCCAGCTCGGTGTCACAAAACAACATAAAGAAGAGGGAAGCTAGAGCTGAGAAGCAATACATTGATAAACGGCAGAGGGCAGATGAAAACTGGGGGGAAACAAACTTTTCCCTGTATACGTTTTAATATCATTTTGACTTTGAGTCACATAAACATAATACTTACCCAACAAATTAAAAATAAGAAGATGGGCGGGGCACCTGTAATCCCAGCACTTTGGGAGGCTGAGGCAGGAGGATTGCTTAGGGCCAGGAGTTGGAGACCAGCCTGGGCAACACAGCAAGACCTGATAAAAGACCTTTTAAAAATTAGCCAAGTGTGATGGTGTGAGCCTGTAGTCCCAGCTACTCTAGAGGCTGAGGTGGGAGGAATCACTTGAGGCCAGGAATTCAAGACCAGCCTGGGCGACATAGTGAGACCCTGTCTTTATGAATACAAATTTAAAAAATAATTAGCTGGGTGTGGTGACACTGCCTGCAGTCCTGGCTACAGGGAGGTTGAGGCAGGAGGATCGCTTGAGCCCAAGGATTTGAGGCTGCAGGGAGCTGTGATTGTGTCACTGCACTCCAGCCTGGGCAACAGAGTGAGACCCTGTCTCTAAAGAAATAAAATAAAATAAAATAAGAAGATGAAAAATATATACCAAGCAAATACAAATCAGAAGAAAGCTAGGACAACAAAGTATCCACACAAAGAAAAAGGGCCACATATATCATTAAAAAGACCTTTAACTGAGGAGGTAGAACAATGACAACACACATGTACGTAATAATACAACTTAGAAATACATATGTTAAACTGCTGATAGACTCACAAGGCAAAGTGGATGAATTTACAACGGTGGTTGAATATAGTAACATAACCCTCTGAGAAACCGATAAAGCAAAGAGAATAAAAGCAAGGATGCAGACTATTTGAACAATTAATGAGCTTAAGCTAATATGTATAATTGCATCCACAAACCCAGAATACAAGCTATTCTCAAAATCACATGTGAACTGTAGAATTGACTCATGTGCTAAGCTACAAAAGAAGTGTTAATAAATTCCTAAGAATTGACAACGGTTCCCTAAATGAAATGCAGTCGAAGGGGAATCAATAACGTAAAAGCTCTGCATGTCTGAAAACTAAAAATCACACCTCTAACCCATGTGGTAAGGACGATAGAATAAGGAAAAGTAAGGAATTCGTACTATTAAAGCCAAAGATATATTAAAACCAGCAAGAGGTTGCTAAAGCACTTCTCACAGGGAAAATTATAACTTGGAATGTATGCCTCAGAAAACAAGACAGCGAAAGCAAGACGATGTAAATGTTAAAGACGCTTAAAAAATAGCAGAGTAAACCTCTTTGAAGAAGAAAGGAAATGCTGTGGATGAGAGCAAGTATCTATGAAACAGGGGCAGGGGAAATAAAGGTGATTAACAAACCAAAAGTTAGTTCTTGAAGAAGAAAAAAGTCTAAGACGATAGACAGACTCCTGACAAAGAGAACATAGAAACAAAACACATAATAAAATGGAATCAATAACTGTGGCTACAGCAGAAATATTTGTACAAAACCATAAAAGAGTTTTGCATATCAGGATGCTCTGGGCTACTACTAACAAAAAAAGAGAACTACCTAAACTGATTTTAAAAGTAAGGAATTTATTATCTCATATAACAACAAGGCCCAAAGTAGGGTTATTCAGGGACTGGTAAAGTTCACTTCCATTAAGTCGTAAAAGCCAAGTTTCTTTCCATCATTCCCCCTCTCCATCCTCAGTGCATCACTCTCATTCACAGGCTAGCTTCCCTCCTGGACACAAGATAGCTGCAGCTGCTCCAGGCTTCACATGGTCACAACCACGTTCATTGGCAGAAAAGGGACTGTTTCTTTCTGTGTTTCCTATTTCTTCAGAGAAAAAAAACCTTTGTTTTCCTAAAGCCTACTTTCCCCTGCCCTTCATACACTTGTCCCTTCTGCCTTGTTGTATCCTATACCCACATCTAAGCCAATCACTGACAAGGCAAAGGGGACCACCGTGTTTGACGAAGGCCAAACCTAGGTTCCTCTCCAAGGCTGGGATGGGTTTTACTCTCTCCTGAAGCACATGACTAAGTGGGAAAAATGGAGGAATGGGCGAATGACCTCGGGGAGGCAGCCAACAGTGTCTGCTATTGTTGTGAACAACTATACCCCAAAACATTTTGAACTCCTAAGAAAATGGACAAATTTCTTGGAGAAACGGGAAATGGTAAAATTGGTACAAGCAGCAGAAAAAATTTTGAATAAAATATTCTTCGGTTCATTCAGTAATTCATTATGGAGTACCTATGAAATCCTAGGTACTATTGAAACATGGTCAGTGGCCACCACCATCATCCCCCTGCCCCTCTGCAGTCAATCAAAAAGTCACCGGTCCAGGACGGTTTTGCAGGTAAATTCTACCAAACTTCTAAAGAACAGCTATTAATAGTTTCTATCTTATTAAAGTTTTCCCAGGGAAAAGAGGAGGGAAGTTTGCTTAACCAACTTAGGAATCTAGTTATACCTTGATATTATAGCCAGACACGGCCAGAATGAGAAAAGATCATTAAAGGCCAGTTTTCCTTAAAATTACACATGCAAAATTCCCAATTTGAAGAACCGGAGTAGGGTTTATTTTAGGAATGTACAGACGATTTAGACTCAGATAACTCTGTTGAGGTGTTTCACATTAAAGACGAAAAATACAATATTTCAATAGACATAGGAAAACACCTATTTGGGATTAAGGTAGTTTTCCTAATCTGATAAAAGTTCTCTACCAAAAACCTACAGTGGACATATACTTAAGGAAAAAAATGTAGATTTACCATTAATATGGAAACCAGACAAGTATACTTTCTAATACCACTACTGTTCAATGTAGTACGGGGAACTTGATATACGACAAAGATGGCATCACAATTCAGGGAGGAAAGAGTGAATTATTTAACAATGGTGGCGGGAGAACTGTCTCATAATGTGAATAAAGTGGAAGTAGGCACCTATCATGCTACCACAGTCCCCGCCTTATCCTAGGGGGATACTTTCCAAGACCCCAGTGGATGCCTGGAACCACAAATGGCGCTGAATACTATTCACATATATGCATTGCCACAGAGTAGCAGAGTTAATCCGCTCTTCCGTGCTTCATGCCCTGGGGCCTCCTTTGTACTTTGATAGGTCCTGTCGTGCATCTTCTTCCTGAAGAGCCCAGGTTCACTGCATCTGAAGCCTTGCTTTGGGTGGCATCCTTTCTCCGCAATCGACTCTTCAACTCTGCCGGAAATGCGGCAGCAGCTTCTTCCAATGGCAGATGCAGCCTTTCTAGTAATTTTTATATTTTTCAGTCCAGACCTATTCCTGAATCTGTGTAACTCTCCCTTACTTGCAGTAAATGACTTGGTACCCCTTGTTTCAGGGGATCCCTTGCCGAAGTCTTGGTATAGGCTCGGGGTTCCTGGCGCAACACGTTGCCGTCAATGGGAACACATTTCTGTTCATGTCTTCCACCCACAAAGTTGATGCTTTTTCCATCTTAATCAAGCAGTTTTCATGCACTGTGGCCGCATCTTTTGTGGTTTGAGGTGCCACAGCAAAACTAGCACGAATTTCTTTTTCCTTCTTCACAATTTCACAGATAGAAGATTCGTTCTTACTGGAGATCTTAGCAACCTCAGCATACAATTTTTTTTTTCTTTCCTAATTAGGTCAAGAACTGTCACCTTCTCACTCAAAGCACTTGAAGGGTTCTCTTTGGCATACCCAAATTGCTACCTCATTACTCTTGTGCTTCTGGGCTGTTATTAAGTAAAATAAGGGTTCCTTAAACATAAGTACTGCGCTATGCAACAGCCAAACTGATCACCCAGGTGGCTACTGAGTGAGTCGTGGGTGGGTATGTGCAGCGTGGATACGCTGGATGAAAGGAGAATTTGCCTGGGCAGGATGGTGCAGGATTCCGTCTTGCTATTCAGAATGGCTCGCACAATTTAAAACTCATGAATTGTTTATTTCTGGAATTTTCCATATATTATTTTCGAACTATGGTTGACTGTGGGTAACTGAAACCAAGAATAAGGGGAGACTACTGTATTAAAAAAAAAAAAAAGGTCAAAATACCCTCAGATGGATTAAGGACCTAATGTGAAAAAACAAAGCTATAAAACTATTAGAAAAAAAACGTAGGCAAATGTCGCTGTGCTTTTGGGATCAGTCAGAATTTCTTAAAGGAAAAATGAATGGATTTGACAACTTCAAAATGAAAGACTTTTGCTTGAATCAGCTAGATCTAGGCTTACCTTGGAGAGAAAGCAGTTTGGGGCTGGCATCAGGGACCCCGTCTGTCTCTGGTGACGTTTCCCCATCCTCGGCGCGCCAACCAGGGAGGAGGAAAGCGGAAAGGAGAAGGAATCTCTTTCTCTTAAGGAATATTGCCTGCAAATTCCCCATATACCTTCGCTTACCTCGTATGGCCACACCTGCAAGGTGTCCTGGGAAATGCAGTCCTTTTGCCAGGAAGCCTGCATCCCATTAAAAATCTGAGTGTGTGTGTTTATTTGTTTTAACTAAGAAAAAAGGGAGAGCAGTTGTTGGGGATAACTAACAGCTGTACAAAAAGAAGCACCATAGGCAAAGTTAACTGGCGATTAAACCAGGAGAACATATTTTCGATATATAGTACAGTATATGACTGACATTAATATCTCAAATACACAGCAAATCAGAAAGCAAGAAACAAGGAGGAGGAGAATGCTATATAAAAATGTGGAAATGATATGAGCAAGCAATTCACAGAAGAGGAGACCAGAGTGGCTAATAAACAGATAAAGAGATGTTTTACTTTATTAATAATCAGAGAAAAGCAAAATAAAGTGAGAAATCGATACTACTTGACACCCAAAGATAAAATAGGGGATGATATCAAACTGCCAGGGGTGTGGGGAAAATGCAACCCTTATGCACTGCTGGGGGAAGAGAAATGGGGCAGCCAATTTGAAGAGCAATTTGGAGGGATAAGCATCTCATATCATTTTATACCGCAAATCCCGTCTTGTGTATGAACCACAGAGAAATTCTTACTGACGTACACAAAGAGATATGTTCAGGGGTGTTTATTGCAGCATCGTTTATAATATATAATAGTGTTGGAAGTAACTTAGATGTTCAATAATTATTAAATAAAATACAATATACGTAAATGATGGAATACAACGTGAAAGTCAAAAAAGTACAAGATTTATAGTAACTATTTACCCTATCTATACATTTACGATGTCAAAGAAGCAGGATGAGATACATAGCAATATATCACTATGTACATTAAACATACATAACAATATATGTCGTTTATATACATGTAACATATGTATTTAAAATGCAAAAGTGTTTATAAGTGCAAATAAAATGGACTGAGAACCTGAGAATGGTGTCTACAGGGCAAGTGGGATAGGACTGGAGATGGAAGATGAACAGAAACAAATTGAATTAAAAACAAAATTAATAATAAATAATAAACCTAGGGCCAGATCGAAGCTCCTTAAGGGTAGATCTGGGCTCAATTCATCTTTTGGGTCACAAAACACCCAGCTTTACAAATAACTGGGTGCACAATAATTTTTCTTCAATGAATGGATAACTATTCCCCAAGCAGAACATCGCTGCGTCCGATGTGCTACAACACGGAATTTGTGCAATGATTTATATGAATATTTCCTCTTTGGGGCT
>RJWJ010032517.1:0-18481 GCA_004363605.1 Indri indri
GGAGTGAACTCTCACATACCCTTCATCTAGAATAGGGATTGGCAAACGGGCCAAGTCTGGCCCGCTGCCTGTTTTTGTAAATAAAGTTTTATTGGCACACGGCCATGCCCATGGCTTATGTGCTGTCTACAACTGCTGTTGCCCTACACGGCAGTTGAGTTGTTGTGACACAGACCATAGGGCTGCAAAGCAAAGAATAGTTACAATCTGGCCCTTTATAGAAAAAGGCCAGCTAGCCCCTGCTCTAGACTCACCAATGACTGACATTTAGCCAATCTGCTCTGTCACTCTTTCAGTACACACTCACATATTGATACTGTTTCTTTGCTGAACATTTCATAGTAAGCTGCAGACATCATGACCTATGCCCAATAACCTTAGCGTGCATCTTTAGCAAGGACATAACCTAGGAGGGCCGTGGTCCATGAAAAACTGGTGCCAGGTCTGCCAAGCATCCCAGCAAAGTCCTTTAAGCAGCTCTTCCAATCCAGGCTCATATTGAACTGTGTGTCTCCCAAGTCAGCTCCGATCCCTGCTTTTGAATAATTTCACCTCATTGGCTCTCTGTTTCTGGGATTGGGAGGCTTTCTCTCCTGGAGACAGCTGACTAAGGAGATCCAGCCCAGGTAGACAGCCCCAAAAAACAACCACATAAGGAGATCCCAGTGAGGGAGGGCCCTTCACCCCGAATGTTCTGTCCTGGGGGAGGCGCAGTACTGCCTAGGTCCACCTGTAGCATCCAGAACAGTCCAGGTGAAGCCACGGCCACCCCCTGCCTCACTGTCTTCACCCCCATGCAGAGAGCAGTGAGCTGACCACTGCCCTGGGGAGCCAGACACGGAGGCCAGCCGCACATGCCCTGGCAGTGCAGGATGCAGCCATGGAACAGGCAGGCACATGATACAACAGGACATGCCTCCCACCCTCATTGGGACCATAGGCTACCAGGAAGGAGGGCTGTGAAGGCCGAGCTTCCAGTGCTGACCATGGCACAGGACAGTGAGGATGCCATCCCTCTGAGAGAAGCTTAGAATCACCTGGGCATCTGGACATGGGTGGCCCCTCCAGTGTGGTCACAAGAGCAGAATACCCCAGACATGTCTGATGAAGGCCAACATGACCTCAGCCCAAACACAGCAGGGCTGTGCAGGTGACAACTACACTAACAAAACGTGTGTACTGGGGCTTGGGAGAGCTGAGGACGTTCCCCTCAGACCGGCCTGCTCGGGTTCATGGCCAGCCCAGGGGAATGAGTGTCAATCCTGATCTCTGAGATCCCTCCAGCAACCTATGAGATGCTTGCCTGGGGCCAGGACCTGGCTGGGGACATGTAGACGGGCTCTTCCGAGACCTGTGGTGTAGGAAGCTGACTGGGCCAGAGGCTAAACTATGGCGGGCTTTCATTTATTCTTGGGATTTAGGTGAATTTTATTCTAGGAGGTGTTTTTTTTTGGGTGTGGGAGAACTAGTACTTGCCATCTGTCTGTGCACCCCCCTTGGGGAATGGTGTGAGAGAGGCTGGGAGCTGAGCAGCCCGCTCCCCTCCACCGTGACATCCAGGCTCCTCGAGCCATGATGTGGGTTCCTTGGGCCACACTGGCCAATGTGAGCAGTCAGGGAGAAGAGAGATGCTTGGCATGTATTTTGGAACATTGTTTAAATAAATCAGTGAGGACAGAGATTGAAAGCACTCTCGAAGGTGGAAGGGGAGGCTTGCCCTGGGCCACTTCTCAAGGATGGCAATGTCATGCACTGCCAGGGACTGGGCTGGGCTGGGCCCATGCAGAGGGCTTAGAATGTTATAGCTTTTAGAAAGACCATGACAGTTTCCACCAGGACACGACTGTCCTCCATTGTTTGGGGTGCGCCCCACCCGCCTGGCTGGTTTCTCTGACTGCTTGATGGACAAGCCCATCTCTGGCTCCAACTCGGGTCCCTTCTCTCAGAATCCGCAAAGACCAAGGCCATTATTAGTCTTCCGTGTCCAGTGGGAAACATAGGTGCCAACATTTTCCCAACAAGAAGCCATATTACCTCCTGGTTGACAAAGTCACCTCACTACTCTCACAAAACACAGTCCCCTGGAGAGCAGGAGCCCCACGCAGACCACTCTCGGAGGAACACCAAGGGGCAGAGAGTGTGGACCGGGGAGACAGGCATGGGGAAGTGGACTAACCTGAATGCAGGGCTAGCTGTGGGGCTGGGGCTACCGCCTGTGTCCAGAGGCCAAGTGGCAGATACAGGTTGCATGGAAGCTGCTGTCGGCTGCCGGGGGCCCCACTGCATGGCTGGGGACGAAGTCTCCATGGTGGTAGGTTCAAGGCCCTGAGGAGCCCAGGTCCCGAGTAGTCCCTCCAGGTAAGTCAGGCTGCCCATCTGGGGTGACAGCTGGGCCAGGGCACATGGTGTGGTCCAGTTCTGGGGGCTGGTGCTCCAGCCTGATGACAAACCACAGGATGGTCACTGAAGCCAGCTAAGCAGGGACCATGGTGCAGCCCAGTGGACACCTGGTTCCACAGAGCTCACTGCAGAGCACTCCTGTCTAGCTTGGGGACCCAGAGGGTGAAGAGTCCGCAGACTGGAGCCTTGAAAGGGCCCAAGCAGAGTGGACGCCACAGGCAGAGGTGGCGGAAGGAGATGCTGGTCCACAGTGCCAGGGGCGTCTCCTGCTGGGTGTTCTCAGGCAGCATGGACTGCAGCTGTTATGCTCGTCTATCCGTGGTGCTGATTCCGAGGACATCAGGTAGTTCAGAAAAATGGCCTGTAGCTCCACGGAGCCTCAAGGAGTTTCCACACCAGCCGGTGTCTTGATCCAAAGAGATTATCTGGAGTGAGAAAGGTCTCTTGCTGGCTTGGCGTTCCCGTATCTGACGGGGTTGATTTCCTGGGCACACGGCCCCAGACCTTCCCTCGATCGGATGCGGAAAGAGGAGGAGTGTGTGGCACGGACTCCAGTCACAGCTTCCCCGTGCTCAGGGCTTCTTCCGCGGGTGGCGCTTCCGATGGCGAATGAGACAGGAGCTGTAGGCGAAGGCTTTCCCACATTCCTTACATTCATAGGGCTTCTCTCCAGTGTGCGTCTTCTGGTGTTTCAGGAGATTGGAGCCGCAATTAAAGGCTTTCCCGCACTCTCCGCATTTGAAGGGCTTCTCTCCAGTATGAATTCTCTGATGTTTAGTGACGTCAGAACTATGCCGGAAGGTCTTCCCACACTGATCACACTTAAAGGGCTTCTCTCCGGTGTGCACTCTCTGATGGCGGATGTGATCTGTCTTGTGCTTAAAGATTCGTCCACATTCGCTACATTCGTAAGGTTTCTTCCTCTGAAAAGGAATGAACACGGGAACTCCCTCAAAGTCATCTTTAAAGGAAGCATCGAAGGCGTCAAAGATGTGTGCTTCATCTTCCGGACTCAGGCTGGGCCCCTTACTGTGTCTTCTGGCCACCGCAGACCTCTTGTTTGGCTTCTTTCCCCCAGAGGCTCGCTCTTCTGTGGGAGTGTCCTTCTGTACGTCTGCCTCCTCCCTTGGGGTCTGTGTCTTCTTTCTTCTGCCTGCAGGCTTCTCCATCTCTCTCTGCTCCCTGGAAGCTGCTTGGACTAAGGGCCTGCAGCCTGAGCTGCAGGAAGCCAGGGGCTACTGGCACCTCCCTCCCAGGCTCTGCTTGCCCAGGAACTCCCCATTTTCCCAGCACGTGACTGACGCTTCATGCCAGGAAGGAAAGAGTGGCCTGTCCTTGTGCTGCTGGAGAGAAGCAAGATCACAAACATCAGATTAACATGTCTTCCAGAGGCTGCACAATCAAGGGGCAGGACGGCAAGTGCTGGGAAGGGGACATGGTAGGGGGTGTGGCCCTTCCCTTCCCATGTGTTCCCCAATGAGCATCTAAACTGAATTCCTGATCTCCCCAGAGCCCTAAGTCACTCTCCCCGATTTTCTTCCTCTCGGTGAGCGGCATCACCGCTCACTCAGCTGCTGACCAAGGAATCCTTATTCCTTTGGCAGGGGACAGGTCTGCACACTGCCGTGGCTGCAGTAGGATCTGACAGGCACATGGACCAACATCTGCCCTGTGGCTGTCCCATCTCCACATCCCCAAATCCGTCTTGTTCCCGCCAGGGTCTTACTCCTCCTCCACCGTCCTGTGCTTGGGGCCAGTCACATGCTTTGGAGCTACAGGCTGCAGGAGCCTCATGCCCATGGGAGGGGCTTCCTGGAGCCTGGACTCCCAGCTGGGCCACACAGCCAGCAAGCCCTGTCACATCATACCCCTGCGCAGACCCTGACAGCCTCCCTCAGATTCACAGACACTACATGCCTCTCCCCTGGTGACCGCCTTGTCACCCCCGCCTTCTTTGGGTTCCCCAAACATACCCAATCCTTCCTGCCTCTGCGCTGGGCTCCCCCCACCCCCTGCCTTCCAGAGCTCTGCTCCAATGGCCTCTTCTCAGAGACAACCCTGACCTGGTGACATGCTCCCCCAACGCTGCCCCCTTTTCCCAGCACTGTTTTTCCTCCCAGCACTTAACATGGGCTAAACCCTTCTTTGTTTTTTTTTTTTAACTAAACGTGGCTTGTTCACTGTGCTATCTATCCCAATGCTTCCCTACAGCTCCTGGCACATGGCGGCTCCTCATTATATATTTGTTGAATGCCTGAAAAATTAAAACAATGTTATCACTTAGCATGTCCCCTGTTCTGAGCACTTAAGGAGTGCCAATATGTTTAATCCACATATTTGCCACCATTTCCCCAGGTCACATGAGAGTGAGTGACAGCACTTGGTCCCTGGCACAGCCCGTTCTCTGCAGCCCAGGCAAATTCTCACCTGGACTCAGGGTCGAAGCCCCAGGTGACCACTAACCAGGACCTGCTGGCACTGTCTGAATCTTACTCCACACAAATGTCTTTTATGAGCTCTGAAGGGGAGGGAAAGATCATTCCATCTAACAGCATCACCACAAATTCAAACAAGAATTAGCCGATCCCAGCGATGGGAAGTGACTAGTAAGGCCTAGGTGTCTATAGAAGCATCACCCTGCATGGCTGTCTCTTTTCTGTATCATTTCTGAGCTTCCTTGCCTGCCTCTTTCTCTCAGTGCTAACTAATGAAATTCCAGCATAAAGCCTCGAAAAACTTCCGGCTCTTCTAACTGATAGTGAAAGAAATGTCCATGAGATTAGGAGAAAGTACTATTTCCTTTGCAATGCCAAGGAAAGCAGATTGTGGTCTGACTCCTCGAACTACCCTGAAGAAGGTGTTCTTAGCAAAGAAGCCTTGTGTCCTGGGATGGTTACTCTTGTCCTTTAGGAGGTCCACAATCCTGACAGCTGTCTTACCCAAAGATGTGGTGTTCTAAGTAATAATATTCCAAATTCTTTGTATTAGTTCTTGGTCAACCAGGCTGCGGTGTGAGGCTGGGGTCGAGCTTTAGTAGGAAACGGAGCTGAGACACAAATGACGTATGCTTTAATGCATAAATACTTTGAATTCTCTTCGTTAAGTCGAGAGGGGAATGCTTGGCCTTCCCTCTTCTCTCCCCATGTGTAGAAGTAATGCATAAAATGCCTGTACAAATTTCCTATCTCAACAAGGAGTCTGAGAATCTGGTGTTTTCTAAATGAAAATGTTCAGATAAACTTGGTTCAGTTTCAGGCCAACATCACTTTCTGAGGGCTCTATCTGGAGGTAGCTTCTGGGAGGAGGTGGTTCTCAGCATTGGGTAGGAGCCAGAACTGAAGATAAAGGAAGGTCATCTGCACTGAGGGGAGGGTGCAGGAATCAGGCGGCAGCTCTGCTGGGATGGGCAGAGAATGACAACCCCAGTCAACCAGGCTGGAGTCCGAGGCAGGGAGTCTAGCTTTAGTAGGAAAGAGAGGTAAAAACCCAGAACCAATACAAAAGGGCAAACAATCCTTGTGCTTCATGTGGTGGGGGCCGAACTGTAGGCATCCGCTGCTCTCCCATCGGGCTCTATATTAAGTCCACTCGATGGAGAGGAGCGGTCTGGGAACCCAAGGAGTCTGACACCTGCTAGCCCCGGGCCTGTGGGGATCCTCTGTACTCCCTAGCACTGTGCCCTCCACCAGGACACCTGTCATTGGTCACTAACGTGCCAGTTTCCTTATGAAGCAGGGATTTCTGCGGGCAATGATCATGTCTTTTTCACCCCCAAATCCCTGTCACATACTGTGCTCAGGAAACATTATTGATAACAGTCTTGTCTGCCCAACCCAAGCTGGCAGGTGCCTAAGGGCAGAGACTGGAATTCTCACTTCTCTACCCATTGTGCACGTTGAGAAATAAAATATTTGTTAAAAACAGTGGACCACCGTGATCGTCTTCTTGGCCTCCTCATTTCACAGGCTTGCAGACATGAGTAACTGCTACAGCTACACAGACAGCTGAACCCACACCTGCATAGCAAATGAGAGCCCCGGAAAGGCTAGGGTTCTGGTTCTGCTGCACTTCGGTATAGCTCCGTTATCTCCCGGGCCGAGGCCTTTTCACTTGCAATCTCTGGGTGTCCATCAGCAGTGGGGCTTCCCAAGAAACCTCACCCTATCTCCTCCCTCCTACTGCCTCCAGGAACCAGGGTGTCAGGGGGAGACTGCGTTATTGGTGGGCTTGCGACTCAGAGCTCAACAGCCCGTCGGGTCCACAGCCCGCCAGGTAGCTGTGTCAAAGCCTACGACACAAGGCCTTTCAAACCCGGCAGATAAGAGGGGCCCACCAGGGTCTCCCGCGCTCCTGGAAGTAGCACGACCCCCGCCAACCACAGATCCGCGCCCCGCGTGCGCAGCGGAGACAGCCTCGGACCGTCCGCCCTTCCAGCCTAGAGCTCCGCGGGCAGAGGGTGAGGGGACGCGGCTGCCCCCGCAGCAGAGCCCGTCCTGACGCCGCACGCCCCGGACCCGACGCAGGAGGAGCCCAGAAGTACCTGGTTGAGAAGCTACAACTGAACGAAGCGCGGACGAGGACGGCCGGAGGGTGGGCGGGGCAGGCGCGCCCTCGCAGGGGCCGGCGGCGGGAGAGGCGCGCGAGCCTCGCCGCAGCCACTCCCGCCTACCGCGCCGGCCCTCTCCGGGCAGCCCCGCCGCTGAGCGGGACCCTAGAGCCCGCAGGAAGCCCCCAGCCGCCGACACGCCCCTTCCGGGGCCGCTCTAGCAGCTGAGGCCCGGGCTCTCGGTGGTGGTGCGCGGCCCAGAGCTCCGCCCCTTCCCGGCCCCGCTCCTCCATGGTCCCTCCCCTCCCGGCTCTGCCCCGCCCCTCCCCGGCCCCGGTCCGGCCCCTCCGCGAACGCAGCGGCTCCGGGATCCTAGGAGGGCGGTGGTGGCCACGGTGGGGTGCAAGTTGGCTTGGTGGACGCTCCCCGCCGCCCGTCCCACCTGCGCGGCACGTTCAGAAGACCCTGACGGCCTCTCCGGCCCCTCCGGCCCCCGCGCCTAGTAACCAAGCGACGCTCCCGCCGCCCTGCGTGGCTGAGAGTCCCAGAGCTCGCGCCACCCATCCTCTGTCCCCCGCGCCCCCTCCGGCCTCGTGCTCCACCCTTCGCGCCCTGCACCTGCGCCTCCACCGCTCCCGCCATCATCCCCCAGAGTGCCTGGGTCCCTGCTCGGCAGGGCTGCTGCCTCCCCTTTCATGTTCACGCCCTCTGTGGCTTTGCTTCCTGAACCTGCTCATAGTCAGAATTACCTGGAATCCTTTTAAAAAAGGGATTTTCAGGTGTCCTCCAAGAACTGGTAAAACAGAATGCCATTGGGGTTGAACCTGGTAACCCATAGTAACCCGTGATTCTAGAAGCTTCCCAGTGATTTTGATGGTCAGTCAGGATTAAGTGTCACCAGATGGCACACTCTCCTGGGTGCAGTGTGTGCAACTCGGGCTGTTCATTTGTAACACCCGAGAGCTTCACAAAGTGCTGCCCAGGCCCCTCCTGCACAGATTCGAGTTTAACTGGGGGTGGGGGGCTCCTGTGGGATATTTTTCGAAAGCACCCTGGACGACTCTGGGAGAAGCCAGGGTGCAGACTACTGTTTCAGATGCAGGCGAGGGACTGCCTGAGCAGGTGTGTCGGGAGGCTGTCCTCACAGAGGGAGGAGGAGGCAGAACAGCTGGGCCTTCCAGCTTAATCATTCTTCCAAGAAACATCGATTTCTTACCTGTGGGCATGTTCCTTAATTATATGTCACACAAATTTAATTAGAAAAACTAACACCTGCTCCTCGGCTTATCACCTATGACAAGGCGTTGGTGGTAAGTGCATTCATTCTTCAATCACACGCTCTTTCCCATGTTTGTCCACTTACAGACTTATCCGGAGGTGACTTATTAGGCAAAGGAAGCTTCCTTCCAGTATAGATTCACTCTCAGATGCACCTGTGCTCAGAGGCTGTGGTGTTTCTGTGTAGCTCCTTTATGTTAAATTTAAAAATCCACTCCCAATATAATTGTAAGGTTTCTCTAACATGCAGATTTTCTGTGTGGATCCTCTGGTGTTGATAACAGAAAATCTAGAATTGAAGCCTTCCCTGCATTCATCGCACTCAAAGGGTGAATTTTTAGATGTTGGGATTTCACGGGTTTCTCTTGTCAGATGAGTCCCCTTATGTGGAATGAGATCCAAGTCCGACTGAAGGTGCTGTCCATTTGCCACTTATAGGACATTCTTTCTTGGATGAAGTTTATGATATTGATTAAGGCAGGGCAGGTGAGGAGAACGTGGCTCCGGTGGGGCTGGGGGCAGGTGGCCAGGGTGGGTAGTGGATATCGGCCTGGCTGGGAGAGTCTGCAGACTCGAGGCCACATGGTGGCCAGAGTGGGCCTCGAGCTCTGCTGTGGGCAGGATTCACCCGTCCTCACTGCCCATTCATTTGAGCTCCTGGGGGGGAGGTCGCAGGTCCTCTCCCCCTGCTACGGGCCCACCTGGAGCAGTGTGGCGCTGGGGTCAGGGATGCCGCAGCACAGGTGGTCTTCCAGGGAGCCAGAGGAGCAGATGCGAGCACCAGGGCCTGGGGGGCCCGACTGGGAGGAAGGGTTTTACTTTGGGGTCGCCAGAAGTCAATGGAGTGTCCTGAGCAGGAGTGTGACGATCTGTGTTTTCTGAATATTGTGGCTGTTGGGAAACTATCTGGGGAGGAGGAGGCAAGACAGTGTGGGTCACAGTGCTGATGCCCTGGTCCAGGGGAGAGGCCTGCCTGACTGTGGGGGGCGGTGGCGGGGAGCGGGAGGGAGGTGACCAGTTAAGATGGATTGGGCCCTCGTGCGCCCCTGGCGGGAGCGTGAGATGCTGCAGCCACTTTGGAAGATAGTCTGGCAGTTGCTCAAAGAGTTCAACCTAGAGTTTCTGTGTGACCCAGCACTCCCTGTCCTAGGAGAGATTTGAAAACATCCTAGCGCAGCCTGGCCCACCTCAGAAGTGCTCAGACACCTACCTTGTGACAGCTGGCAAATCATCTAACACAACACCTATTTTACAGTAGTGTGGAACATCTCACGTACTTACTGAATACAGCTGGCTGTGGAGTGCAGTGTCAGGTGTTCACCCTCGTGATTGCTAGAAGGATTGAGAAGGAAGAAACAAAATAGTCACTATTTACAGGTGACATTATTGTGTAGGGAGAAAATCTATTAAAAATACAGATAAATTATTAGAATTAATAAGAGTCAAAGTTGAATTTTAAAAATCAACATATAAAGATCAATTGTATTCTCATATATCAGCAGCAAACAATGAGAGAACAGAAAAGAAAAGCCACCACTCACAGCAGTATCAGAAGTGTGAAGTACCTTGGAATCAATCTAACAAAATATAGGGAAGGTCTGGAGTTAGGGGGAAAATCATGAAATGTTTTTGTGAGTCCTTAAACAAGACCCAAAGAAATGGTGCTAAAGCCCAGGTTCATGGATTGCTGGACTTAATATTTTTAAAATGTCAGTTCTCCTCAATTTTACCTCAAGATGCAATGCAGTTCTGACCAAAGTCCTAGCAAGGTCTTTGTAAACTTGAAAAGGTATTTCCAGAACTTACATGGAATTGCAAGTGATGAAAAATAGCTGAGAAACTAGAATAATGGAGGACAGTTTGCTCAGCCGGATAGTGAACTTCTTAGGACAGCAATTAAGACAATGTGGTCTGGGCACAGGAGCAGACAGACAGAAGGCTGGGGAACAGAGTGACACAGGTGCAGACACCTGGCCTGGCACTGCAGCTCTGCGGAGACGTGGGGAAGGATGGGCCTCTCTGTTCCTGATGCTGGAACACCTGGCACCCATGTGGAAATGACGGAAAGTGGCCCACGCTTCACTGCCTGCGGCAGCCCTGCCTTACCCCCAAACACGGGATGGGACTGCAGGCAAATGTCAGTGTACCCCTCGCCAGGATGATTCACAGGCACCTTCACACAATCCCCAGAGAGTGCCCGGGGACTGTGCCCTGTGGCGCACTGCGCACTGTCTACTAGCATCTGTCCCTTCCCTGTCTCACTTTCCCGCTCCCTGCCTCACGCTCTGAGACCCCCAAGTAGAATATCTGCACTCAGCACCCAAGTCTTCGTCTTAGACCCAAACTATGCGTCTGATGTATTTTTTGGTACGTTTCTGATCTCTCTCTCTCTCTTTCTCTCTCTCACTCTCACACACACACACACACACATATACACACACGCGCACACACACACACACACACACACACGAGTGCTGTGTGAGGAATAAACAGAATTGACTATATAATACCCCTTCTGTAGACGAAGAGATATGATGAAAAAACCACACCCATTTGACAAAACCCCCTCAACCGGAAGGATGCGCATTAACCCTGGTAGAGTGGCAGATCGGGGGTGGGGCGAGGGAGAGTTAAAGGGAACAAGTATTAATTACCGAAAGGAGGCTCCTTGTCCCAAAGCTGGAGATTCATGAGGACAAAACCCACTGGGTCCTGACTAACTGTGGGTGCCTTCTGCGCTCTGGGCTCTGTCACAGGCACCGGGGAGCAGGCAGGTGTGGCTGGGCCCGCACAGGTTGGCGGGATCAGGGGAGGCCTCCTTGGAGCCCGGAAGGAGGGGAAGCAAGTATGTTCCAGTGTGTGTGGGAGGAGCGTCCTGGACGAGGGATAAACCGCAGGGCTGGCCGACGTCAGAGTCCAGGGGAGATGGGTGAACCCCCGCATATGGGCCAGGGTGACGGTCTCTGCCAGGGACATCTTGCCAGGAGGGCGTGGCACCTTGGGCACCTGTGGACCAGCAGCAGGAGGCCAGACTAGGGCCCTAGTGCCTGAGGCCTTGGGACTGGTTTATGGGACAGTAGAGGCACGTGGTGTCTGGGAAGTCCCTGGTGTGAGTGGCCTCTGGACACCTGACCTTCCCCGCACTCTCATGAGTCCCAGGACCCTCACTCAGCAGGAGCCACGCTGCGGTGCAGAAAAGAACTAGAGCACAGTGCATGCCAGGGAAGAGGCAGACCCAAGCCCAGGTGGTCCTGCCTTTCGGCCTCATGGTGCCAGGGCAGAGGTGTAAGGGTGGCCGCCTAGAGGGCCCCGAGTTTGGGATTTGTCCCCTGTGGTACCCTCTTCCCTCCCTGTGTCTGGGACTCGGCCTTCCTGGGCAGCGCTCTAGGCGCAGCGTGCGCCGGGATCCCAAAGCCAGTGGCCTGGACGCTTTCGCCGAAGCACAGGAGTGGGCGCCCAGGGTTTTCCCACATCAGTTGAAACCAGTTAATAAATATGCAATACTTATTTTCTGATTTAATGCATGGCTCAACCAACTGCTGTGCAAAACAAACAAACAAACAAGCAAAACCTAGCCAAAAGCTTGGCTTTGCTCTCACAGAGCTTAGTCACCTTGAATTCTTTCTTTCAAACTGACTCAGCCCACAGAGTCTGATGCCCCCGCAACCCACCCATCCCCTGGGTCTCCTTGGCCTAAATCCTGAGACATGAGGAAGGGTCTCCCCACTCTGGGGAGGCAGGAGGGCTGGGGGCTGGCAGAGCCTACCTCCAGGGGGAACCCATGAATGCCCAGGGGAGGCTGACCTATGGACAAGCTCCCAGCCCCAGGCTTCCCTCCGCAGGGCTTCCCGTGTCCAGTGAGGCCCACACCTGGCACCCGAGTCCCCCTAGGACACCTGTAGGCTCTCCCTCCACCCTACTCTCTGAGGCTGCTGACATCTGCTGCCTTTATTTTTTAATTAAGATTTTAATGAAGTAATTGCAGATTCACATGCAGTCGTAAGAGAGATTTTTCCACGAAAGGGCCATGTGTGCAAAGCGACCCCCAAATGCCGGAGTTCAGAAACCACAGAATGAGGCAGGCAAATCCATTTTGTTGGTAAAGGATGATTTATTGAGGGACTTATGGACAGGAGCAGTCTTGGGTGGTCACAAGACAAGTAGATCTCTGCACAGCAACCCCCACTCCCAGGGCTTATATCTTGGGGACAAAGTCTACATGCTCTTGAAGGAATGTGCAGGTGGCTGAGAGAATGCGTCGCCTACTATTTCTTGGACAGCATCCGGGCTGTTTTGGAGGAGAGGTAAAACTTACTGTGGGTAGCTGTCCCTGCATGAAGAGTAAAATGTCATCTGGACATTTCGGAGGCACTCCCACACTCAGGGCTAGTCCAGTAGATTAATGTTTAAAATAAAGTCACTCTTATCCCCACAGAGATCCACTGTATACTTTGCCAGTTTCCTCCAAGGATGACACTTTGCACAGCTATAGTACAATAATACAACCTCCTCCGTGGGGGAGGGAGGGCATCTTGGATCCCTGCAAGCCACCATTCTGCTCTCTGTTTCTAGAGCAGTCACTTCAGAAAGGTGCATGAATGAAACCACCAGTGTGTGACCCGCTGAGATGGCCTGTTTCCACTCTGCCTAACTCTCCGTAGATGCATCCAGGCGGCTATGTATTTCAGTGGCAACTCCTATTTATTGCCGAGTTGTCTGCCGTGGGTGCACATACCCCATTTAACTGTTCACCCCTTGAAGGACATCAGGATCGTTTCCAGTTTTAGACTATGACAAATAAAGCTGCTGTGAACATTCACGTGCACGTTCTCGTATGAGCGTAATCTTCGTTCTCCGGGATGAAGGCCCAGGAGTGCAGTCACTGGGTGCTATAGCAGCTGCATGTTTGGTTTTATAAGAAACAGCCACACTGTCTTCAGGAGCGGCTGCACCCTTTGACATTCCCACCAGCAGAGAACAAGTGATCCAGTTTCTCTGCATCGTCACCAGCGTTTTGTGTGATCACTGTTTGCTACTTTAGCCACTCTGACAGGTGTATAGTGATACCTCATCGTGGTTTTAATTTGCAGTTCCCTGAGGACTGACGGTGTTGAACATCTTTTCATGCGCTTGCTTACCATCTGCAGGTCCTCTCGGTGCAATATCTCCTCCTGTCTCCTGCCCATCTTCTCACTGGACTGTTTTTTCACTGTTGAGTTTTGAGATACATTGTATTAATAGGTAGATTGTAGGCAAGAGCCTTTGTCCCCTATGTGATTTGCAAACGCTTTCTCCAACTTGCAGTTTGTCTTTTCAGCCTCTTCACGGGGTCTTCCCCAGAGCAGAAGTTCTTAATTTGATGAGGCTTCCTTAGTGGGTCTCCGTCCTCATCCTGTTCATAGGATTTCCTGGCTGGGCGCCTGGGGCTTCTCCAGCGTTGCTGAGCTTCTCACCTGGCTTTTCCCCAAGTGAATTCTCTGCTGCTGAGAGGCCTGTAGTCTGACAGCCCTTCCTCACGTCTCTGCCGGTCCCACATCCCTGCCAGTCCCCAGCCCCCTCCCCCACACCTGCTGCCCTGCTCTGGGCAGGAGCCCTTTGAAGTGCACAGGCCTGAGGTTGGCCTGAGGGTGCCTCCTCCATGACCTTGAGCTGGAGACCTGATAGTGGACATCTCATGCCGAGGACCCCCATGCAGAGGAGTCACGGGCTTGCTCTGCTTCCCGTGGCAACGACCTGTCCCGTGTGCATTGGTTTCTACAAACCTCAGCGGTCTGAGGAGAGCGCCACTCGGTCTGTCTGGGCCTCATGAGGCCAGGGGTCTCCTTCCTCAGGAACTTCCTGCTTTGGGGACACTGCCTCCTTCCCATGCGAGTTCTCACAGTCTAGAACAAGGAGCAGGAGGCGCAACTGTGGACTTCTGCTTCCTTTCCCTGGAGACAGAAAATAACCAGGACAACATGAGACCCAGTCAAATCCCTGTGAGATCTGTCACAGGGAAGGGGTGGGGCTTGAAGGGGGTGGGAAATGCCTTGGGGAGAAGCAAGGAGGCCGCCCCCCACCTGGGAGACGAAGTTGAGTGACACCAAGCAGGGTCGTTGCCAAATACAGGGCACCATGCCGTGTGTGGTGGCCAGCAGGGCAGTGACTTTCCACACCACTCCTGCAAGATGGGCTTTGTTTTTCTCCAATTTTGAGGGAACTGAGCACAGAGAGGCTAAACGGCTTGCCCAGGATCACACAGCTGGCAAGTGGCAGAGTCATACTCAAGGTCTGAGGGGTCTCAACCCCCAGCTACACAGGTCCCTTTCCATCTCAGGGGTCCCCCATGTTGTACTGACAAAGACCAGGAAGCAGCTGTCTTGAGCTGCAGGGCAAAGGCCTGCCCCAGGCCACCAGGCTCCTGCCCCACGCTGGGGAGGAGTGCTCTCTGGGTGGGCCCCGCTGCCTACACGTGCTGGGCTGAGGGGTGGGCCCTGGGGTCTCTAAGGCCTGACTGCCAGGCCACCATCCAGAGGCCGGTCCACAGCCTGGACCCCTGATCACAAACCCTGGGGTCAGACAGGCCCCCCTTCACCCTTCACAGCACCCAGCACACTGGGCTCCATCACGGCCAAGGCATTTCTCCGGCCTGGGTGGCAGGGAGCAGGTAACCCTGTCTGGCCTCCAAAAGCACTGGCCAGGGCCATGCATACTGCCTGGCGAGGCTGAGCCACGGGTCTCAGCGTTTGAGCCCCATCTGCCCGCAGGTCCTGATGGGGCGGACCTTTATTGCGCCTCCTCCTCCAACTTCTGGCAGACACCTATAAACTCTGTTCAGGGCTTAGCTCTGCTGACCCCATCCTGTGCCCCTGGAACCTCTCGGCCCTTGTGTACCGTCCCATCCTTGGGCCTCTGGCAAGGACAGGAATCTCAGCCAACGCAGGTGACCCTGTGCCTAGCACACAGCAGCACCATGGCCACATATGGGGAGAGGAGTGGTCTGTGTCATCACCAGCAGCCGGGGAGCTGAGCCTTGGCTCAGCAGGTGTGCCCCTCCATTGCTGCGAGCTCAGGCGTTCGGGGTCTGGTTGAGGGAGGTGCAGCTACAGCTCAGGGTAGGGGCTCTCTGGCCACGAGCTAGATTCTGTCAGAAATGTGGGGCAAGTTCTGGGGGAAGCTAGCTCCACGGATTCCAAAGGGGTGAGGATTCGGGCACCAGCCCTGGGGTAAGTTCCCTAGAACCTTGCAGCCAGCCCAGGAAAAGGAAAGGCCTGGGAACACACAAGCTCCGAGCTCTCCAGGCTCCCAGATTCTAGGCGGGGTCACCAATTCCCTTCATATCAGCCAGGAAAACAGGGGGGCTTGCTGAGTAAAGGGTGTGCACACACGGAGCAAGGCTGAGGGACAGCAGGGCACATCCTGAACAGGACCTGGGGGTCCCTGGTGGTCACTTGGGACAGAAGCTGGCTCTGGTTGGTTCAGGCCATTCTGGAGTCATCTTCTCTTGCTCTCCGTGCCCCGTGTGCCACTCCCTGCTTCCTCCTCTCTCTGGACAGACACGGCTAGGCCTCTGCCCACTCATTCCCGGCGTTGTTAAGCCCCCGAGTCATGCTAGCAGCCACCTGCGTCCAGAATTCTCATTATGGAAACAAAACAAAACCTCCATTTGAAAAGGTACAATTAGATGGATTTTCTGTTCCTTGCAGCTTGAAAGCAAATTCCTAACTGAGCCAGACCTCAGGCTGAGCGAGCTACGATCTCAGCTCAGGTGCAGACAGAACTTCCTTCCCTACACGGAGTGGTCGAGGCCTTCGCTGGCCCAGGACCTCCAGGAAGGGTGTAGGTGCCAGGGCGGGTGCTGCTGGCATCCTGAGTTGGGAACTCGGGAGTGCAGGGGGACATCTGACAGAGGTTTTGCTGCTTCCCCCTCCATGTTGTTTCTCAGCTGGAGCTGAGAGCTGGGTATCCGTGGGCGTTAGGTCCTTTCACGGTAGAGGTGGAGTTTTGTGCTCCCCTGGAGCAATGCTTGTGAGCCAAGGACCTGGAAATTAGAAGCTGCGGAGAAGCAAGGTTTGAGGGAGGAGTGTGGTGGGGCCCTGTTTCCCTAGCTTGATGAGCTCCCTAGCTTGATGCGGGGACAAAAGCCTGAGAGCTGCCAGGTCCCTGGGATTGGCTAGCTTTGCCCAGGTGCGGCGTGACTTGCATTGCATTTTGGAGCCTCTGGGGTGCAGCTGAGCTGCAGGATCCCCAGGAGCAAAGGCAGGGCTGGGGGAGGGGTGGGCTTGGCAAGGTGGGCCTCTCCGCTCAGCTTCTCATCCACTCCCCCGTTGGGGCTGTGGACGTCACCATTAGGTCCAACGAATTAAGAGACAAAGAGCGGAGTTATTCCCAGACCCCTGTTTCCAAGGCAACTCTGGCTCTGCCCCTCGGAGAGCAGGCATTGGAACAGTGTTTTCGTGTCCCAGTCCCTAAGTGGGAGGAGGGATGAACCTGGTGGGCTCTGGGCAGAGTCTGCCTTCTCCCTCCATGTCTCTCCTGCAGCCCTGCACATGTGCCCACACCAAGGTCTCCTGGCCAGGGTGTCTGTGTCCTCCTATCCCCGAGTGGCTGGTGAGCACTGGCCAGGATGGAGCCTGGGGGTTCAGCGCCCTTGTCTCCTCATGTATGTCCTCAAATGTGAGTGGTCAGAGCTCATGGGGGCACATGCAGCTGGAGTTTGTCACACGAGTCGAGTCGGGAGCCACACCCCAGCCCTTGGACAGCCATGCCTGGTCCTGTGTGAGCACCCCGAGGGGCGCTGAGAGGCTGGCCAGGCAGCTCTGCACACAGGTGGGGCTGGCGTGGAGGCACCGTGGTGTGGCCCGTCCATCCATCACGCTTTATTTTTCGCCCCTCCCTGCACTGGTAGATCATATTTCAACTTTAAAAATCCCTGTCTCGAGGAGCTTGAATCTAGCTGCATGTAAAGGGCACGAATTCTGTCTGGACGGGAAGAAGCCTTTGCTAGAAGCTGAGCTTGGGCTCCGATGACCAGGTCTGACTCTGGGCTGTGCCTGCCAGTGTCCAGGCAAGTCCCCCTTCCTGCTGCACCTGGGGCTGGCTCCTTGGTCTCCAGGACTGGACTTACCTCCCCAGGCCATGGCTTCTAGCACAGCCAGATGTGGGCACATGTCCAGGAAGGGTCTGATCTTAATTCTTGGAGCCTGTGAATGTCGCCTGATGTGGCAGAAGGGACTTTGCGGCTGTGATGAACTTTCAGCTCTGAGAGGGGAGACTGTAGTGACCTGTCCTGGTGGCCCTGAACGTCATTGCAGGGTCCTCGTGAGTGGGTAGCAGAGGGCGGGGAGGGAAGCAAGCCCGGGAGCTGTGGTCTGAGGAGGGAGCAAGGGGCCACGAGCCAAGGAGGGCCGGCGGCCACCAGGAGCTGGAAAAGGCAAGGAATGGGTTCTCTCTAGAAGGAACACAGCCCTGCCAGAGCCTTGGTTTTAGACTTCTGACTCCAGAACCGTCGTGCAAACTTGTGTTGTTTTAAGTCACTAAGTTCGTGGGAATTTGTTCCCTGCCTGCTGCCTCTCTACACAGCCTCCCGCCACATCCTGTTGTTCCTTCTTGGGGCTGACACCATGTCCTGGGCTTTGGGAAGGGCCTAGGATGTCTTGGCTGTGACCATCCGCTGGTCCCTCTGACCCACCTGGCTCTGACTGCACTCAGCTTGGGAATCTAGCCCGGCCTTGGCTGGAGTCCAGCAACCCCCCCACCCCCTCCTGACACCCTGGGGAAGCCGGCTGCGGTTGGCAGGAAGCCCTGGGACTGGATCCTGGACCTGTCACCACCCAGTTGTGTGACTTCGAGCTGGAGCCTCAGGTCCCAGCCTCTCCTCAGCCAGGGGGCTGTGACAGGGCCCCTCTTAGACAGCTCGGCATAGAGCCCCTCCTCCTGCTCAGAGCTTTTTGAGTTAGTGCCAGGACAGAGAGCTCTGTGGGCTGCTGGGGGCTGGTGTTTTGGGGTGGGTGCCTGGCAGACGGGCTTCTCTGTTCCTGAATCAGCTCCTCGCCCACTTCCTAAGCCACTGGCACACTCAAAGCGCCCCCTGCCTCCTGCATCTTTGGGCAGGGCAGGTTAGAGCCCCAGTGAGGAGTCGGGCTGCACTTCCTGCTTCCTCACGGGTGGGAATGGGGCACCCCGGCTGCCAGCAGGGCCCTAGGAGCCTGGGATGTCACCTAGACAGGAGTCCAAGGCCAGGCAAGCCCCCTGCCAGTGGCTTCGTTTTTTTTTTTT
>RJWJ010032518.1:0-18481 GCA_004363605.1 Indri indri
CATGTGATCAATATATTAACTTATATCAATATCAATATATTAATACAAACATATACACCCAAAATTTGATATTGATATTATAATATTTGACCAATATATTATATTTACTATATTGGTAATAGTATTGATACATTAATATTAAATACTGATATTAATTGTAATATCAATATATTAATATCTATTGTTGCAGTAAGACATTTTATTTTAAAAACACACAATAATAATTATATTATGGCTTCCTTTTTATGCTTCAGTTATACCACAGGAAATTTGATTTTTAATGAGGTGTGATAGTTTATTATTTATATATATCACAATTTTTAAAATTTTCTAATTGTAGGTGTTTATATGGCTTCTACTTTTCTTTCTTTTTTTTTTTTTTTTTGGTCTTTTAAATTTTCAAAAAATTTCCATAGATTTAAAGGATAAAAGTGTTTTTTGTTATATGGATTAATTGTATAATGCTGGAGTGAGGGCTTTCAGTATGCCAATCACCAGAATAGTGTACATTGTACCCGATAGGTAATTGTTTATCCCTCATCTCCCTGTCTCCCTCTCCCCTTCTTAGTTTCCAACACTTTATGACCATACATACCCATCATTTAGCTCCCACTTAGAAGTGAGAACACGTGGTATTTGTTTTTCCATTCCTGAGAAACTTCACTTAGAATAATGATCTCCAGTTCATCCAAGTTGCTGCAAAAGACATTATTTCATTCCTTTTTATGGCCAAGTAGCCCTCCTTGACATAATATATGTACCACATTTCCTTTATCCACTCGTCAGTTGATGGGCACTTAAATTGATTCCATATGTTTGCAATTATTAATTATGCTGTAATAAACATTTAGGTGCAGGTATCTTTTTGATATAATGACTTCTTTTCCTTTATATAGATACCCAGTAGTGGGATTACTAGATCAAATGGTAAGTCTACTTTTAGTTCTTTGAGGAATCTCCATACAGTTTTCCATAGAGGTTGTACTAATTTACATTTCTGCTAACAGTGTATAAACATTCTCTTTTCACTGCATCCACACCAACATCTTTTGTTTTTTGACTTATTAATAATGGCCATTCTGTCAGGGATAAATGGTATCTCACTGTGGTTTTAATTTGCATCTCTCTGATGATTAGTGATGTTGAGCATTTTTCATATGTTTCTTTGGCCATTTGTATATCTTCTTTTGAAAAAAATCTGTTCATGTCCTTTGCCACTTTTTGATGAGGTTATTTGTTTTCTTCTTGCTGATGTGTTTGAGTTCTTTGTAGATTTTAGATATTAGTATTTTGTAAGATGTATAGTTTGCAAATATTCTCTCCCATTCTGTATGTTGTCTATTGAATCTGTTGATTATTTCCTTTGCTGTGTAGGAACTTTTTGGTTTAATTAAGTCCCATTTATTTGTTTTTGTTGTTGCTGTATTTGATTTTGAGGTCTAAGTCATATGTTCTTTGCATAGGCCCATGTTCAGAAGAATTTTCCTACATTTTCTTCTAGAGTTTTTATGGCTTTAGGTCTTACATTTAAGTCTTTAATCCATTTTAAGTTAATTTTTGTATATGGTGAGAGATAGGGATCCAGTTTCATTCTTCTATATGTAGCTATCCAATTTTCCCAGCACCATTTATTGAATAGGGCATCCTTTCCCTAGTGTATGTTTTTATCTCTTTGTCAAAAATCGGTTGTAGCTATATGGTTTTATTTGTGGGTTCTCTATTCTGTTCCACTGATCTATGTGTCTACCTTTATACCAGTACCATGCTGTTTTGGTTACTGTAGACTTGTAGTATAATTTGAAGTCTGATAATGTGATGCCTCTAGATTTGTTCTTTTAGCTTAAGATTGCTTTGGCTATTCAGGTTCTTTTTTGATTCCATGTGTAATGTAAGATTTTGTTTTCTAGTTCTGTGAAAAATGATGTTGGTATTTTGATGGGAATTTCATTGAATCTGTAAATCACTTTGGGCAGTACAGACATTTTAACAATATTGATTCTGCCAAACCATGAGCATGGGATGTTTTTCCATTTGTTTCTGTCATCTGTGATTTCTTTCATCAGTGCTTTGTGTTAATTAATTTTTTGGGAGGTTAAGTGTGGTCCTAGGATTATAATCCCTAACTCCAGTGACTGTTGTTTATTAATGAAGTGAACCAAAGGTCCGCTTGCCAGATGACTGCATCCTAAATGCTTGATTACAGTCCTACACTTGCCCAGGAGACCATGAAAGAATAGCCTTCTGCTAATTAGATTCTGAGCTAAGACTTTCGTAGATAGGAGAACCTTTATTTGGTTTGATTCTGAAAGTAACCAACCATTTTGTTTGCATAAAAATACTGTAAAACAGTATTTAGATTACCTAGGAACCAGACATATTTGAAAAGATGTGACCATTTCAAGATTCTTTAAATCAGTTTTGCCTTGATTGAAAAGATGTCTATCTCACCACTAAAAGACCTCTTAACAGAGCAATTGTCTACTTTTAACTGGCTATAAAGGAAATACAGTTTTCCCAGCTCTAGGTTCTCATTGTAAAACCAGATCACTAGTTGTAAATGTGCTGTTAATTTAAGGCTTAAAAGAATGAATGTTGAAAAATTAAGGTTTTTTTTTTTTCCATCTCTCCGGGAAACAGTCACCATAAAATGCAATCCCTTGCCTCTTGATAGTAAGCAGATGCTACACTCCCACAAAACAGAGCTCAAGAAACCTTAGCCTACACAGCGGAATCTGCCATAAATGTCTGAAGATATTTACTTGGCCAAGATTTATGTTATAGTGAAATTAAGTCTAATCTTAAAAGAAATCATCCATTTAATTAATATTTATGCATACTAGTAGATAATTTGAAAACATATGCTATAAATTTCTAATATGGAGTGGTAAGACAATGTGCTATTGCACTGATGCATAGACAGAAAGCTTGGTTTAAAGAAAAAGAAATTCCAAACTCTCTTTGGGTAGTGCTTCTTTTCTAAATTCCCAAGTTTCAAAAAAATAAAGTAAATAAGGAAAAAAATAGAAATGAATTCCCAAGTTTCAATTTGTGAAATAGGGCGCTATTAATTTACATTGATTATAACTTTTTAATCTGAAGATAAACTCAGTGGTGCCTGAAAATAGCCAGGTGAGGAGTCTTTCTTTGCAGGAGTTTATGGAAATGGATGGGGAATTTCAACAACTATTCTGATGAAATTGTCTTCCTAACTCTTTAACTGTCCAGGAGGGCTATATTGTGGCAGTAATATGGGGAGTGTGTAAGGCACAACGGCTCATATTTTCAAAGCTTGCTTCATCTTTGAATTCTTTGATGACCATATGGCCCAACCTGTGACTGTGATGGTTGGCCTTTTTGCAAAGGGACAGTTTATTATTGTTTTTGCTGAAGCTAAATTGCTGCTGAAATGTCATGACTTGCTTAGGAGAAGATATAACAGCAGTGTTGCCTTGCCATTCCCTGGTATTCTAAAGGCACTTCATTTAGAGATTGGAGGATTTCTTTCCTTCTCATTCTCTTGTTTTGGCAGGTATAGCGTTCTATAGTTCCATTATAAAAACAGTTCGAAATGACCAAAATTTGGCAAATTTGTAATCTTGCATTTTAATCAGCGTGGGGATGTATTAGAATTCGCTATTTAAATTTAAGAAGGTAGTTTTAAAGGAAAAGTTTTTACCTCACTCTCCATTCTAGTCCTCAAACCCAGCTCCTTCTCCCGGATGCTACAGTTTTAATTACAATAACAAAATGACTAGTATCATCTGGATATTTTCAAATACAAAAGTTAGAAATTTATACATCAAATGCTTAATTAACATTTATTTGGAGAAGTCAAAAAAACTCCCTGTTAGTCCAAGGCATTGATATACTTTAAAAGTAATTGATTATTCATTAATAAGAATTAAGATGCTTGTATATTTAGGAATTTTTGGAGCCTTCCTAACAATCATGCTTAAAGCTGTTCCTGGCTCTAATTATATTGTTCAATTACCTACTTCAAATTATTGGTATTTCTGTGAATATAGCAATAACATAACTTGTCTTCATGATTTGAATCTCTTCTTTAACTACCCCCAAATTAAAACTAAAATCTTTGTTACTTAATTCTTTACCACCTTACTCAGTAAACAATTCATATTTTGCATTTTACGTGCCATTTTTAGTTGATTTCTTATATTAGAAGTTGGCATGGCATAATCTCAAGAAGAAATGGAAGTGTCAGGCATTACATAATCATAGGTTTAAGAAATCAATTAATTGTGGGGGGAGCCCATCAATCTGTGCAGAGCTTTAGAGAAAAAAAAATTATCAATAAATCACAAAACAACCAATCAGCACCTGTTCTTAAGAAAGGATTGCAAAATCTTTCTTTTTAAAATTAATTAATTATTTTTTAAAGAAACTTAACAACAATCAATCTTTTTTTTTAATTTAAAAACTCATTTGGTTCTCTTAAGGTATTTAACTGCCATCAGTCTGCTGTTTTAAAGACAGCCCCCACTCTGTTTATGGAATATGTAATATTAACTCTTAGTTCTTTCTCAGAAGATGTATTTGTTTCTAGCCTCAATTAGACTGTGCTTACTTTTAGTGAATGCAAAGGCAAGATGGATATTTGACTTCATAACCCTTGAAGTACGAAGATACTTTTAGAAAATTAGCTTCTTTTAAGATACTTCCAGGTTTGATCAAAGTAGGTTTTAGAGAGAAAAATGGCTTTTTTGAAAAAAGAAATGTTAGGATAAAATTGATTGAGAATTATGGCATTACAAAATATTCAGATTCAAAGTCAATTTAGAGAATATTTAGATAAAATGTCTACATTCAGCTACATGGAAAGAACACTGGAGAGGGTGGAATAAATATGTATGTTCCAATCCAGTTAGCTTTATGGCAGTGGATCAATCACTTAACTTCTCCAGGCCAATTTCCTCATCTGTAAAATTGGAAGAAAAATGCCTTTTCTATCTAGTTCAGAGTTTTGGGAATTACATAAAATCATGAATGTAAATATAAAATCATGAACCATTATGCAATTTGTGGATACAGAATAAATATATGCTCAATATTCTTTGATAGAAAGTACTCCATAAGCCCTACATTGTTTCTTGGATTCCATAAGCTTTATTTTCTTTGATTCGATTTTGGCTAGTATAATCATGACTACAGCCAGACTGACCCAGGAGCTTGTTACATAAGGAGATCAAGAATGTCTGCAAGATATTTGCTTAGACCAGTAGTTCTCAAACTTTTGGGGTTGCTTTTCACTCTAAAAAGTTATTGAAGATCCCAAAGGGCTTTTGTTGATTTATGTCTATATTTACTGTATCAGAAATTAGAACTGAGAAATGTTTAAAATATTTATTAAAAAGAAATGATGTATTTATTACATGTAAACAAATACATATTTTGATGAAAAATAACTATATTTTTCAAAACAAAAAATTAGTGAAAAAGTGGTGTTTTACATTTTTGAAAATGTCTTTAATGTCTGACTTAATGGAAAACAGCTGTATCTTCACATCTGCTTCTGCGTTCATTCTCTTGTAATATCACACATCATGTAGCCTCTGGAAAATTACATTCTAGACTCATGAGAGAATGTGAGTGAACGAGGAAAAGAATATCTTTGTATTATTATAAAGATAATTTTGACCTTATGTATTCCCTGAAATGGTCTTAGGGACTCCCAGGCATCCCTGGCTGCTTTGAGCACTGCTGGCTTAGAAGACAATGAAAACGTAAGTTGCATTCTGTGTTGTGATGAAGGTACCTCCTATCAAAATGATACCTGGATCTGATTTTGTAAATCATTAAAATCTTGCTAAGCTGTTATTCAAAGACCCAGTGAATTGATAATAATCTCCTGTGAATTTAACATTTGTTTCTTATAGCTAAAGATACAATTTGTTTTCAGGGGAACTGAGTTTTCTGTTACTTGCATATAAAGAGATTAAATATCTTTTCATAATCAGAAAAGTATCAGGACTCCTTGTCTGACTTATTTCTCTACTGTTTTATTTTTATAATTGGTGATTAGATTGCAAACTCACTTCTTCAAACAACTGAAGAGGAACAGTACACTTTGATAGAAATGTAAGATGGTATTCTCATTGCAGATAAGATCCAAGAGGGTAAGGGATTTGCCCCAAGTCACACAGCAGCGTGTTGGGAAAACTACAAATGGAGCCCAAAGTGCTTTTATCATGACTCATTCTTTTTTTTTTTTTAATTTTTGATTTTTTTTATTTCAGCTTATCACAGGGGTACAAATGTTTAGGTTACATATATTGCCTTTGCCCACCCGAGTCGGAGCTTCAAGTGTGTCCATCCCCCAGACGATGCGCCCCGCACCCATAAGGTGTGGATATACCCATCCCCTCCTCCCCCTCCCATCTGCCCAACACCCGATGAATGTTACAACTATGTGTCCACTTAAGTGTTGGTCAGTTAAGTCATGACTCATTCTTGACTACTTGGTTGGAAAACTTAACTTTGAATAGAAATAGAGACATGCCTTCAACCTAAGAGCAGATCAGAATGCTTATTATATGCTCCCATGGTAACTTTCATTTCCCCTTCATATCATTTTTCATGTTCTAATTTCTATTTTGTTGCTCACTGCCCCGCAGATGGTAAATATCATGAAGGCAGGCTGACATCTGCCTTGTTCATTACTGTCATCCTGTGTTTAGTTGGGGCTCTCCAGAGAAACAGAATCAATAGGACACGTATCGATATATAGAACAAGTTTTATTATGAGGGGTTGGCTCACATGATTGTGGAGGCTGAGAAATTTTGTGGTCTGTGGTTGACAAGCTGAAGGCCCACAAAAACAAATGGTGTAGGTCTAGTCCAAACTCAAAGTCCTGAGAAACAGAGGAGCTGACAGTGTAAGTCCTAGTCTGAGTCCAAAATCGCGACAACCAGGAGCACCAAGGTGTAAGGGCCAGAGAAGACAATGTTCCAGCTCAAACACAGAGACATTTCACCCTTCCTCTTTTTGTTCTATTCAGATCTTCAACGGATTAGAGGTTGCCCACCTGAATTAGTGAGGGTGATCTTCTTTACTCATTCTACCAATTCAAATGTTAGTCTCTTTCAGAAAAACCCTCACAGACATGCCTATAAATAATGCTTTACCAGCTATATGGGCTTTCCTTAGCCTAGTCAAGTTGCAAATAAAATTAACAATCATAATTCCTGACACTCAGCAGATGCTAAACAAATATTTGTTGAATTAATGACATTGTGATAAATCCATAGATTTGGAGTCAGGCTAGGTTTGACGAGGTGTGGAAGGTAATGTTATTTTTTAAATCCTGCTAAAACATATAACTAGTTCATGACATAGCAATTTCAGGCCTGAAAATATACCCAAGAGAACTTAGCACATAAGTCCATGCATAAGAATGTTCATAGCAACTTTATTCATAATGGCCCCAAACTGGAAACAACCCAAATGTCCATCAACAGAGAATGAACAAATAATTTGTTGAGTATTCATACAGTAATATATTACACAGCAATAAAAGAAGAAACTGTATGTGAAAATCATGGATTAGATCTCATGGATTAGAACTCACAGATCTTACGTTGAGTGGAAGAAGCCAGACACAAGACAAACATACTGTATGATTCCATGTATACAAAGTTCAAAAATAGACAAAACTAATCTGTAGTGATTGAGGCCAGAGGTGATCACCCCTGAGTATATGTGTGGGGATTTTGTATTGACTGGACAGGGAAATGAGGACATCTTTTGGGATGTTGAAAATTTCCTATATCTTGATCTGGATGGTAGTTACATGAGTGTATTTGAATGTGTAAATTTATCAAGCTCTACACTTAAAATTAATGTACTCTATGTATTTTAATATATACATATTATACTTCAAAATATGCTTTTTAAAAATTGTAAAACTAGTACTCTCTGTAAAGGACAGTTTGAATCTTCAATGTGGAGAAAAATTTGCTATGCTCGAATTTTCAAAAGTGCACTATTTTCTACATTAATAATATGATTAATTAACATTGATAATTAACGTTTATGGCATGTTTATTATTCTACAGTCACTATGTGGGTGCTTTACATATATTAACTAATCAAATGACATTTGATCATCCCTTCAGCGGTTAGAGAGGGCTTTTGAGCATATTGCTCCATTTAGAATTCATGTCAACTCCTAGAGATGTCTAAAGGAATACCCCCCATTTTATACATCAAGAAATTGAGATTCTGAAAGACAAGGACACTTCTCCAAGGTCACACAACTTGTAAATGCAAAGCTTTCCCTCAGTCCCAGACCCTCTATCTCTACACCACTACAGCAATGCATAATTCCATGCATGGCTGTTGCTCTTTTATAGATCGTATTTTTGCCTGGCACTAATCTAGTGATTCAAAACATCAACCTTATTGCAGGTTCCTCAATTGTGAGCAAATAACATTTGATATTGAAGATAGCCTTGTGCCTGAGAGTCTACAACAGAGCCTTGTTAGATCCAGGCTGTGCAATGCACAGTTACTCTATGGTCTGGCAGATTACAGCATTAGGAACCCCCTGACACACTGAAGACTCCTTGAAATCACTTCAGATGAAAATGCTAAGATTGGCAGGCTGCTCCCACTTGTCCTACCACAGGGGAATTAGAAATCATGAAATATATTGCAAAGGCATAAGCCACATAATGTGGAGCCCTGGCTTGGGATCAAACGACTTGAGTTCATATTTCAATTCCACTAATAGTTACGGGAACTTGAGCATATTTCTGGGCTTCAAAATGAAAAACCCAGAAAATGAAGACCCATGGCCAGTTCACCTGTGGCCGGTCATTGCTAATATCCCTTGAAACTCTATGAATACATTCTGTAAATATAAGCCTCAGAGGCAGCCTCTTGCTGCAGAGATGCAGCTACAAGTCATCAATTCTTCTGTCTGTGAGATGGACACATAATGCCAAAATTATAGTGTTTTATAATGATCGAAGTTAATGTTTATGAAACAGCTTTGGAACTAGAAAAAGGCTCCCAAACATTATATTATGTGTATTATTTGTGATCCTCAATTAGAGTAATTAATGCTCATCTGAGATCAGCCATGTTGGAGTAGGTTAGATCATTCGCATCTTTCTCTTCACATACCGAGTCAACAGTGCTGCCCACTGGATACTGCAGTTTATGTTTTCAAAATCCTAAGGGCCACTATAAGAACCCAGAGTTACAATATTCTTGGTATTTCTGCTGATGATTGTGAAAAGTCAGTTCTAGAGGATTAACTTTAAGAAGATGAAAGCACTTGACGAATACCCCTTTGGTTCCAAGATACCGTGGCAGAAGTTGAGCGAAATAACAGATCAGTGGAAAAGCAGGGACCAGATAGGTAATAAATTCCTACTCCATTCAGTATGGTAGTAAGCATTTGCTTTGCTAAAGTGATGCTGGTCTGACATGTCATGGAAAGAGTGCCTTGCAGAATAAATTTTGGTCGTGAAATTTTGGGGCAGTGGAGTTTCAGGGATTGAGTCAGGCCTTTTTGATTCCTGGTAATCAGGGTTGTGACAGATCTAGGCGCCATTTTGTAACATTTAGTAATGGTAAAGTATCTAGAGTCATATTTTAGGTCAAAACAACTGCTGGTGGTGTCTAATTAAATGTCTCACTGGGTCCAAGTCCAAGAATTCTAAAAAGACTTATATTTTCATTTCTAAGAAATAGGCGATTAAAAAGGTCCCCCACCCTCAGCCCTTTTTTGTTGCTGTTGTTAGAGACAGGGTCTTGCTCTGCCACCCAGGCTGGAGTGCAGTGGCGTGATCACAGCTCACTGTAACCTCAGACTCCGTAATTGGAACTGTGGTGTCAGCACACTTTCCAGGCATTTAGTGCTCCCATCAACAACACGTGCTGAAATGCTCTGGGGGTGGGGTGGGGTGGGGGCCACAATAAGGAAAACAGAAAGTGTCAGGAAATTCTCCATCATTGTCCAGTGACAGTATTTGTCACAGGAGGAAATTAGATCATAGGAAAATGCTGAATTGGATACCTTTATCACTGCTAAAACCTTGGGGAACAAGATCAAACTACTCTGAAGACAGTGGGTTGATAAGTATGCTGTAAGAAACACAGTTATGGTGCACTGTTGGAGAGTTAGGCTGAATGTGAGAGTGGGAGCACATTTATCAGGACCGAGAGAAGCACAAACAGCCCTACTGGATTATCAAAGACGCACACACAAAGGTGGTTGATGGCAACCACACACAGTGTTTGTCGCATGTCATCAGAGAGTGCAGGAGATTGCAGGGGACCTGCCATATCATATCAAAATCACAACAATAAGCCAGAGACATGGACCCCTTTCTGTTCAGAGTGATTTATCCCATGCAAACCTAATTATTTGCTTACGCCCTCGACTGGCTCTCCGATGCCAACAGGGCAAAGACTAAGCATCTTGGCAAGACATCAAAGGCTCTTTAAACTCCAGGTCTTGCTTGCCTATATCACTTCATCTTCCATTACCTTTCGCCTTCTGCTTTGAGCTTCAGTGACACCCAATTTCTTGTAGTTTTCTACTTGTAGCAAACTGCCTGCATATCCGTGCCTTTGGTCTTGCAGAGACTGCTGGATAAAATGACCTCTCTGTCTCTTTCTACATCTGCCGCTTCCTATTCTTCCCTCCAGAGCCAGCCCTGGCATGTAGGTCCTCTGAGAAGGCTTCTCTGAATGCTCCTCTCCCACAATCTTTGTTGGTTAAGAGCCCATCCTTGATTTTCCCATGGTATCTTGTATATATCCTATCATTTTATGTGCCATCTTGTAATTATTATTTTAACATTTCTAGCCCCTCTTTTAGACTCAAAGCTTCTTGAGGGAAGGGACTGTGTTTTGGGCAGACAATTTTCCATTGGTCTCTTGTGTTTCCGCATGTCTCATGAACAAAGGCACTGATTGCCTTTCTTCTATACTACACTTTCGAGGATGTTTGAGCAAACAGCCTTGGCAGAGAGACATAGTGTCTCCCTCCTGAGCAAAGGCAGGTTTGTTTACTGTCCAGTATAATAAAGATAATGTTTTATTAATATACTGCTTATATATATACTGTAATATATATGTATACCGTAATATACTGCTTATAATAAAATATTCAGGTTCCTTAAACTCAAGTTTCCTCTCTTACAATAATTCATACAACTACAGATGTAGGTACTGTCTGACCTTCTTCACATTGTCTTGTGGTAACTGAATTTCAGGGAAGTGGTGAGAATATTAATACACTGGCTACTGCTATTGCTGTGAGTAATAAACTATTCTTTGTCTCAGACCCACAAATATTGTATCTTCTGCCAGCATCTGTGAAACTCTGGCAGGCTAATTTGTTAGCTCACAAGTAGGGTAAAATCCCAGACTCTTTATAGTTCTTTAGAAGTGTAATAGTCATTATTATGCTTCCAGCACCAAGGTAGTGTCCAGCATATGCTCAGTGTTTAAAAAAATGTTAGATGAATGAATAAATTGACTTCTTCTAGAGAATAAAAGCAAAAAAAAAAAAAAAAAAAGTAGCCCAAAGTGATCAGTCCACTTAGACCATCTTTGCAATGGCTTCCGTGCTTCTGCTTAGCCATCTTCAGTATGTCTTGAGTGGATTTCCTATGTGGCTCTCAGAATCTGTCTTGTAACTGCATTTTTATTGATGCCAGGAGAGAGAGCTCAGACCCTTCTGGGAATTAATTTGTAGCATGAACCAAAATTATCACTGTCATCAACATCATTTCTTACATGCTTACCAGGGCAAGATGCTGTAATAAGTTTCACACAATTGAAGTTATGTAGTTTATATAATTCATTTGAACTATTGGGCTTAGAAGTAGACAACATTAAAAGCATAGTGTATTAAACAGGTTGTGCAAACCACAGAATTATACAGTGCAGAAATTAAACTAAAGAAATTAAAATATTAAAGACTAAATATTTGCAGCCTCTGTGAATAAGGCTCAGTATATGTAATTTATGTTCAAAATACTGGAATGGCTTTCTGAAATTGTGCATTCTTTCCTCATTTCTACTTAATAGTGAAAAATTTAGTCATGAAATTAGAAAGTGGAAGAAAATGGATAAGGTAAAGTGCTCATAAGCTAAGGAGCCAGAGGAAGGTCTGTAGACTCTAGAAAAGCTATCTTACAAATTTTTTACCTCTTGTTTGGATCCAAGTTCATTCAGCATACTTGAATATCATATTTTTGTTCTTGAATATTACTGGCTTTAAAATGTCCACTTTATGAATAAAAGATTTTGGGAAACATGTTTCATCTTATTCCAGAGAAGACCTCCAAAAGATTCCTAAAGTTAGAGAAATGTCTCCTATTTTAAAAAATGTATAATTAAAAAAGTTTAAACAAGTGCTACTAGTTTTGAGATCCAGAAGTAATAAGAGATAATTTGAAACTCTGAACAAATAAGAATCTGCGAAAAACAACTTTTCATCTTACTCCCTACCCCTTACCTTAAACAAATTTGGTTGAGTGAATTGGTTGTAAGCAAGTTGGGAACTTATAACTGTACTTACTTGTAAGTAAAGACATGAGTTCTTAAAAAAACATAATAAAGAAGGGTCATTGCATGGTTGGCCATTCTTCAAATGATGTCAGATCTTTAGTGATTTCAGGCTTTTAGAGTAAGAGTTCCTTGTGGAATTATTTTTTAAAATTTGTGAATATTAATTTTTTAACTATCTTAAGCATATAGTAACACTATAGTTCAGTAGTGCTAAGTATATTCACATTGTTGCGAAACAGATCTGCAGAACTTTTTCATTTTGCAAAGCAGGAACATCATACCCACAAAACAACTTCCCTTTCCTCCTCCCCCAACCCCCTGGTAACCACCATTCTATTTTGTGTTTCTGTGAATTCGACTATTTTAGATGCCTCATATAAGTGGAATCATGCAGTATTTGTTTTTTTGTGACTGACATTTCATTTATGAAATTTTAGCACAATGTCCTCAAGGTTCATCCATGTTGTAGCATGTGCCAGAATTCCCTTTCTTTTTAAGGCTGTATAATATTCCATAGTATGTATACACCACATTTTGTTTATCCATTTGTCCATCTATAGACATTTAGTTTGCTTCCATATCTTGGCTATTGTGAATAATATTGTGATGAACATGGGTGTTTAAATATCTCTTCAAGACTCTGCTTTTAACTCCTTTGGATATATACCCCGAAGTGGGATGGCTGGATCATACGGTAGTTCTATTTTTGATTTTTGAGGAGCTCCAGTACTATTTTCCATGGTGGTCTCACCGTTTTACAATCCCACCAACAGTGTACAAGGGTTTCAATTTCTTCTTGTGGAATTCTTAGGCCTCCCTTTCCTCCAAGAGGGTAATTGTGGTCCTCTTTGGGTGTTGTGGTCAGACACACCACTGATTTTTAATCTGACTGAAGAATGTGATTTTTCTTCCAATCACAAAGTGTGTACTCCCTAAGGAAGGGAGGAGAGAAAGGTCATCTCCCTATCTGTTCAATGGAGAAAAAATCTCAGTAGTTAGATGCAAGGTAAATACTGGAGGAAAAAAAAGGTGTTTTAGTATACATTGTTTGTTCAAATCAATGCACGTGACTTGGTGGCTAGATTGAAGTTAAGGTTTCCTTAGTCTGCTGGACAAAGCAGATGTGTGAGCATGAATCCAATCATGAAAAGTCTTTATTGAAATACAATGAGTCAACATATGTGATACGAGGGAGGCATATTACTAAGAATATAAATTCTTAAGGCAAAACTTTCCTATATCTCATGTGATAAATCCCTTCTCTGGTCCTTGTCTTACAAAGGGCATGTTATAATACCTTATAGCACACTTCTTTATGGCACTTACCACAATTCATAATTAAGTATTTAATTTTGTGATGTTTTAATATAGGGAATGTACATAGCATAAGTTATGTGAGGCCCGGGGGCATTTTTTTCCATTGCAATTTTTTTTTTTAATTGAGACAGAATCTCGCTCTGTCACCCAGGCTAGAGTGCGGTGGCATGATCATAGCTCACTACAACCTCGACTCTTAGGCTCAAGCAATCCTCCCACCTCAGTCTCCTGGTTAGCCAGGACTATAGGGATGCAGCACCATACTGGCTGATTTTTCTATTTTCTGTAGAGACAGGATCTTGCTATGTTGCCCACACTGGCCTCAAGCAAGCCTCTCACCTTGGCCCCATTGCAACTTTTTCAGTGATGAAGCTGGTTCCTGGTGCATTGTTGGAGTTTAATAGATATTTGCTGAAAGAATGAAGTATGGCAGAGAGAGTCTTATTTGCAGAGGGAGGGGATATGAGCTCTATACACAGAGCCACTACTAAATAGTTGTGCTCTTTTGGGCGATTCATTTATTCTGTCAGCCTTGGTTTACCCATCTGTAAAATGAGGATTCCATATTCAAGCACTTTTTTCCCCCTAGACAGTGTTTCCTGGGGTCCTGGAATTTCTAGGAGGTGCCCCTGAACTGTAGAATGCAGAAATTCAAGAGATAGGGGCTCTCAGTCCTTTATTCCCACTTTCCAAATAAAGAACTCTACTTATCTCTGTTGTATGTATTGGGACACTATGAAAAATTTTATTTAAAAAATGACCCAATGCTTAAAAACAGCTGAAAACCCAAAATTTAAATTGGAAAATTTCTGAGGCAGCTTTCAGAACTCACAGCCTGAATTGTTCTTACCCCAGAATCCTCCCTTTATCCAAGTTTTTGCTTAAGTGTCACCTCCTCAGAGAGACCCCCTTGAGCACTGCAACTCTTGGTATAATTTGTATATATTGCCTGTAATTACGGTCCATCTTGTGTGGCAGATGTTAGTGTATAAATCCCATCTCCCAACACCACAGGTTCTTTGGGAATGAGGGCCATATAACGTATATCCTTTTGCTAATCTTAATCAGTACTTAAAGTAGGGCCAGAGATGTAATGAATGTCAGCATACAACTTATTCATTCAGAAATCTTTAGTGAGCACCTTGTAATGGTTATTCTACACTAGACACTTCACATCCTCAAGTCTAAAGATACCACTTAATTCCTTTACCTTTAAAATGGGGGAAGGGTATTTTTTTCTAAGGTCCGTTTTGAAGATTAATGGAGATCATATATTAAATGAGAATAGCAAAGCTGTGGTGAGATGCAGTCTGGGCAGTGGGCAAGGTTCACTCACTGCCTGGATGGGTAGGGCCATGTCCCTCCTCTAGTTAAAAATCCTTCAGTGGCTCCCCGTTGCCTGAAAGATTGAACTAGACACTTCTCACGGTGCCTGACTGTCCTGCCCAGCTGCTCTCCCATCTCTCTCCCCCTGCTACCCTTCGGAAAATCCTCCCCAACTCCATGTGGTTCCCCCACGCCTTCCCCAGTTGCCCTGGGGTTTTTCTGCTAAAACTAATACGGACTCTGACTCTCTTCCGTTTGGATTACAAGCTATAGGAGCGTAGGCCTGGGCTGCTGGTGCTCTTCTTTCCCATGAAAAAGCCTGTATACAGCAGGAGAAAATAAGGTTCACATGTAAAGTTAAGCAGAGACAGAGCTTGGCGATAGAGGGAGAGAGAACTGATGCTATGATGTGAGCCCCTAGATCCACTCGAAGTGTTAAGGCTGTTGTCAGGATTAAATGAATTAATAAATGCATACAAATAAAAATGTACATAAGAGTGTACATGCTCAATAACTGTTTGCTATCTTTATTCATGTCTCAATGTATACTATTTCTATGTATTCTCATCTTATTTCTCCAACTGGATTGTGAGGTTTTGAAAGCGAGTACTAGGTCTTGCTCATCATCTCTGTCCCTCCAACTGTTAGGACAGTGCCTGGCTGTACTAAGGTTCCATAACCCACATTGAAGGGGACCAGCACATTCTGGTTCCTGTGAGACACAGCCAGTGTGTGACTTCAGCCTCATCTTTCTAAAAAAGTCTGTGATTTTGGTAGTAGAATTGTGACATTTACTCCTAAGATGTAGAAAGCATCTTTTGCCTGTGGTTTGGTTTGGTTAATTTCAGAGTGTTCTGATGTAGGCTAAGCTGCCTTGGCGCTGTTTTTATGCAAAAACTGTTTTTATTATTATTTTTCATCATGGAAAATGCATTGTCTTTTGAGAGAGAGCTGCACTTAGAAAATTTTTCTACAGTCACATTAAAAAAAAAATAATAATAAAGGGCCAGGCACAGTGGCTCGTGCCTGTAACCCCAGAACTTTGGGAGACCAAGGTAGGAGGATTGCTTGAGGCCAGGAGTTCAAGATCAACATGCACAACATAGTGAGATCCCATTTCTACAAGTGTGGTGGCATGTGCCTCTAGTCCCAGCCACTGAGGAGGCTGAGGTAGGAGGATCACTTGACCCCAGGAGTTTGAAGCTGCAGTGAGCTATGATGATGCCACTGTACTTTAGCCTGGGTAATAGAGTGAGACCCTATTGCGAAAAAAAAAAAAAAAAATAGGTCAGTAAGAAAAGACTCCCAACTCCTTGAGTTATGCTTGGAAAGATAAAACTGCTCCCAGTGCTAAGCTTTGAAAAGACCAAATCGCTCCGAAGTCCCATAGCATTTTGTTCCGGCACTAGGTTCAGCAGCACTTGCTTTTCAAGGAAGAATTTTTTATTGTTTAAAAAGAACTTTTGACTAGTTCTTTTTGCATTTCATGCTATTTCATGTTATTCATGTTATTCAAAGAGTACTTTATTGATTAAAGTTTATAATTGTATTATTTCAACAGCTCCCTATCCATTTGTGGAAGATACAGTGAGTTATTTGTGTAAAAAGGTACTTCAGATTTCAGGACATTTTGGCTAATCTGCCTATTTTACAATATGTTCAGCACAGTTAGGTCAAGCATCATGTATATAATTAACTTTACAAAGATTATATTTCCTGAAGACACTTTGAAATACATTGCAATTTAAGTTTATTAGTTATTTTTGCTTAGCACGATGAAGTTATTTTTCCCATAGAAGTAGTATAAAACATTTATTTCTATTTCTAGACTAATTCATAAACCTTATTTAGCCCAGACGTTAGAAGAAGCATATTGGTACAACCACCTACACACAGTGTACCATCCCTCTGTTAAATAGATTCTGAGCCTCAACTAATAGTATCTAAAACCATCTTTATTTCTTTGTAAGTGAGATATTCACAACCTGGACAATTTTTAAATACAGTTTGAGGAGAAAATTGTCTATCGTGTTGTGTTTTTAACTGTCACTATTAAAGCTTTATGTCTTGCCTTTTCAGGATTAATACATTACTCACACATTGTCACTTATTTAATAATAACTGTGTTTAGTAAATAGTGTTTGTTTACTTATAAAGAGCTTAGTGATTCTTAAGTTTTACCCATTTATTCTCAGAGCAAATGAAATGAATCAAGAGATTCTCAAAGATTTTAAAGCTCTGGTGACTTTGAGTAAGTGTGTATGCACCATTCGTTGCCAAAGGATCCACAAATAAATGTGTTTTTGAATAAATTAATTGTTTTCCTTTCTTCTTTTGCATTCTTTTTCATTTCTTTCCTTCTTTCCTTCCTTCCTTTCTTCCTCCCTCCCTCCTTCCCTCTTTCCTTTCCTTTCTCACATAATTTTCTTCCCTTCATTTCTATTTTCCTCTCTCTTTTACTCATTGCTTCCAAGGAAAGGGGTATGGCGTGGTGACCTTGCTAGCGGAAACCACAATCTTTTGAATTGAATTTATAGTGCCTTGAATTTTTGGCTAAAGTTTAGAATAGCCAGACATGTCTCAATATACACAGTTCCCCCAAAGTGAGATAATACTTCTACTTCTCTATTTATGGTTAATTTAAAAATTAGGCCAGATGGTTTGTCATTATTTTTTTTCTGATGGGGGTAAAATACAAGGAAGCATTTTATTCAACAGTTGTTAAGGACCAAGCCTTTCACTCACCCCTGAATCCTGGCTAGTGTAAATGAATCTCTGTTGAGAGGACAGTTCCTGGCCTGTGACACCTCTGAATCAGTGGGATCATGAACTATAAGCAAATGGGATCAGATTAATGGGGTAATGGGGTTTTTATGGATTTTCAAAAAGAACCAGACGCATGAAAACCTTATAAATGGAAGAACTAAGGTGATTCTTACTTAGAAACATCCCTCTAGAATCTAGTTCCTTCCTATCTTTTCCTTTAAATGCCACGACAAAAGTCAAAAGGGATCAGTCCTGCCTCCCCCCTCCCCCTTCTAAATACTGGGCATCTCCTCTGAATGTGAATAAAAACCTTTCGGGATGGGAATGGGTTCAAAGAAAAAAAGTATAGGAAAAAAGTGTGTTTGAAGAGTCTGAGCATGTATGTGGGTGGGTGTGAATGTGTGTGTGTGGGTGCCTACATGTGTGTAGCATGTGTGAGTATGCACGCACATGTCTGTGAGGCGTGTCAATGCTTGTGTGTGTGTGCCTGTGTGTGTGTGTGTGTGTGTGTGTGTGTGTGTG
>RJWJ010032519.1:0-18494 GCA_004363605.1 Indri indri
ATTTTGGGCCTCTCATATGAGTGAAAACCCACCCATCCCACCCCCTAAAATTATTTCATCTAAAAACTTTCTCCTTTCCCCTTCAAGATTCATATTCTAAAGTTTTTTTTTTTTTTTTTAAAGAGCAGTCTTTTAAGGAGATAGATTTTTCAAGGGTCACCCAACTGTTAACCAGGGTAGAAACATCCAGAGTTCTGAAAACCACACACAACACACAGCCCCTCAGCTGTTCCAAATCCTACATTAAAACAGCAGTAGAGGCCGTCAGACTGTTTTGGCTTTCCTAATTGACTTCCAATTTAATGTTTTGTCTGAAAAATGTTCCAGGCTATGATGGAACAGAACCATCTGAAACAAACATTCCAGCAAATTTTTTCATCAGGAGATCCAGTTTCTTCCTGAAGGACCGACTCTCCCTATCAGCATTTCCAGCCTTCCTCAGACAAGATGGTGACCCCACGCGGCACACCTCTGCACACCACGCCATGCACGGGCGTCTTTACAGCAGACAGTCGCAAAGCAGCGTGGGTCTTAGCCACAGGTACCGAAATATATACATTTACCATTAGACAACTTAGGATAATAAATTTTCCAGGCTGATTTTTATTTTTAAAATGTCCTTGAAATTACATGAAATCCTTTAAAATAATACAACTGCATTATTTCCCTAGAAAAAATGAAGTTGATGTACAGACTTTTTTTTTATAGTTAAGGTGTGAAGTAGAAAGATGACTCTGTCTATGCAAATAATCTATCGGGACCCCATCACTGCATTGCCCTTCCACCAGCAGCTGCTACAATGAGAGCGATCATTAAGATGCTTATAAAAAAAAAATCCTTACCTTTGTGTCAAATTCCTTTTTTCGCTGATATATTCAATAGATGTTTATTGACTGCATATTACATGCCAGGGACTATGCTAGTTGCCGCTTTTACAGTGGAAAACAACATAGGCCTGGTTTTGCCCGTGTCCTTTGTTGACTTGAATTACCAGCATTTTTCTCTTTCATTTCTCCTTGATCTCGCAAGTGTAAAAACGAGTTGCATTCAACCAGCCATGATCACAAACGTACAATGGAACGGTCAAATCGCCTAATTCTGTGTAGTTTAATGTACTCACACTTGACGCCTATTCTTGCTCGAATATCCACATTATTTTAAGGAGGGGAAACACACCGCTATTAAGGGAGATAAGAACTTTCTCATTGAAAGAGCAGTCTTGGCTCTTCTTGTCTCTTCTCACAGTGAAGAATCCGTATTAAACAATGGATGTTTAAAACAGGGTCAAGTTCAGTTCAAAAAAAAGCAAAGTTTTGATGAACTGGAATATCCAGAAAAGACTAACTCTGCCAGACTGAAATGAAACAGAGGGTCTATTAAACCAAAATTCTTTCTGAAATTATATTGTTTAAAAAAGCTCTTCTCGTAGTTTGTTCCTTAGTAAATACCACGTGCTGTGATGGCTGAGGATCTTGCAGTGAATGAAATGGGGCTTTGCGAGAGCCGGTTCTCATCGCGGGCTGCTATGGAAGTAGATGCCCAGTGTGTGAATTCTAGAGACGAGAGTGAGGTCGAACTGAAGCTAGTATACACCTGGGAGTTTGTGGGTATTTAATCAATTTTAATTCTTCATTTCACACTGTTTGCCTCTTTCTCCTGAAAAACCTTATAAAGTTAAGAAATAATTAACCCAACCTAAATAATTAAAATGTTATTATAGACTTAAAGGTTATAAAGTAACTGAAATGTTAGTATAGACTGCGTAAATCGCAGATCCAACTGGGCTCGGAGCTAAGTTTCCTTGCTGCATGCATCCACTCTGGTCCCCCCTCCTTTCAGTGTGACTTGGTTCCCATCCCTGCCCCCACCAGTGGGGTCAACCCTGGTCATTTTGTGTGGTTGTGCCCGGGCACAGCCGCCTTTTACTCCTTCCTGTGTAAGCCCCATACGGCTCAGCGGTAGCCCAGCCACACTACGTGCAAGACACGGCCACACGACCTGCTCAGTGCTGGACATTTGTCCATCCCGTATCTCGGCTCTTCACACTGAGCAACCAAGGAAACACACATGCTGGTTTTTGTTTGTTTGTTTGTTATTTTTTGAGACAGAGTCTCACTCTGTTGCCCGGGCTAGAGTGCCGTGGCGTCAGCCTAGCTCACAGCAACCTCAAATTCCTGGGCTCAAGCGATCCTCCTGCCTCAGCCTCCCGAGTAGGTGGGACTACACACATGTGCCACCATGCCCGGCTAATTTTATATTTTTAGTTGTCCAGCCAATTTCTTTCTATTTTTAATAGAGACGGGGTCTCGCTCTTGCTCAGGCTGGTGTCAAACTCCTGAGCTCAAACAATCCTCCCACCTCGGCCTCACATGCTGGTTTTTAAAATAACCAACCCAAACTCACAGAATAAGGAATATCAACCCTGGGATCTTTCCTCCTAACTTCCTGAATTAAAACCACTCAGAGAGCCAGCGCAAAACACAGATCCCCCTGGCCCTATCTCCGGAGATTGTGTCTTAGTAAGTCTGAGGTGAGACCCTGCATTTATATCGCTGGCAGGCAACCTGTGTGATTTTTTTTTTTCCAGAATATTATGGGGGCACAAACACTTTGGTTAAATTGCCTTTGCACCGCCTGTGTGATTTTGGTGCAGGTGAGCTAGGCTACACCAGGAGAAACACCGTGTGAGGTTGGGGCCCTTAATGACGCTATGAAGCTGGGCTACTGAAGGCTTGTGTGTCGGGTGGTTTACATATATATCATTCTTACTGTAATACCATGACTACTGTTAGGATACTATTATCTGATTTTTCAGTCAGAAAGATGAAGAAAATGATCCATCTAATGCCCCACGTTTATCAAGTTCCAGGAGAGGCCTGTAACTTAAATCTCATCTTCCGATGCCTAGACTGAAGCTGTTTCCATAACACTGTACGAACCAAGGCTGTCTCCCGGGTTTTTATACAGTCTTACTTACTCTGAAGTTGTTCCCCGTTAAAATACTGATGACCAAATGCCACCCCCCAAATCATCAGGGAAATAGAATACCACCTCTAGCCTAAGGCTGAAATGGATCTCTGAAGCTGCAAGTCAATTAATTCATCACGCCCAGAAAACAAGCGCTCTGGCCAGACTTACGTAGCACAAAATTAAGGGACAATTGGCATTTACTGCAAAGGCAGAGCCCGAACCCATTTTTGTGCCTGAATTACTAGACATTTGATTTTATTATGTAAATTGAAAGCTTTTAGAAGGTAAGGGAAGTTTCTACTCAAATGCCTTGAGATAGCTCATGAGAGTGGAGTGCTTAATAAGTTATTTTTTTAAAGACGATGGTATTACTCAAGGCTCCATTCCCCCTTTCAGTAAACATGCCCGGCGTTGGGGGCTGCTGACTCCTCTTCACTCTGCCCCCAGCACAGGAAGTCCAGCCCAGTCTCTCATCCCGGGCAAGCCAGCTGGCACCCTGTCCGACCAGGAAAGGAGGACGTTCTAGTCCTTGCTTAGGGCTGATCAAGCACACATTCCATGCCTGTTTCGTAAACACTGCAATTAGCTTTCCTTCCAAACATGATCCCCTAAAACCCTGAGAAACAAAAATAATTCCACCACATGCTTCTCTCTGGATCTTTAAAATAAGCTAACATGTTTTCCCTGGTAGACGATGAGCTATCTCGCATACCTTATGAAAAGATTGAAGAATACCTGATAACCACCTTTCCCAGGATTTACATATTTTAGGGTAAAAACAAGATGGGCGATAGGGCTTTGAAAAAATTGTAAGATTCTTCCCATAGGAAATCTTTGCCTTTTCAAGAGTTTGAGGCTGAGAACGTTGCTTTCAAATTAGGTTCCTCAGAGAAGGGAAAACTCAGAAGATAAGGGGCTACTATATGCACAAAAAAGTTTGGACCCAAGGGAAAAGAGGTCAGTGATAAATAGAATATGGGACTGGTCTAAATAACTGAAGGGTCACAGCTGCCTGACCCCAAAATCAGAAAGCGACTGAGGATCACGAAACAGCTGCCTGAGAGCAAAGTCAGGGAAATCTGTTTGAACAGTAAGTGCCGAACACTTCCCAGGCACTATTCTAAGTGTTTTGCATGTGTTATCTTGTTGAAAACACTTAACCATCACAGTAGCTTGTTGCCTTAATTTTCCTCCTTTTGTAGTTGATAACACCAAGGAATAGAAGGACAAAGTACAATGACATGGTGGGGAAGTCGGGGAGTGGGATTCGGCCCCGGGCAAATGCGCCTGCGTCTCCCCCAGGACAGACACTGCAGGTCTTTCAGTCTTATATCTGGGCCCACCGTGGGTAAATCCAGAAAGGTTCTCTCTGGGACTTTCAAACAGGACACCAAACCTGAGGAGGGAGCAGGAACACACAGAAAGATAAAGAAAGAGAAGGGCACCCGGTCTGGGAAAGGACCTGGGCGTGGGCAGGTGTTGAGAAGGCAGTAGAGACCAGAGCCATGGCTCTGACTAACCCTCATGGCTCTTGGGGAAGCAATTACCTCCTCCTACTCTCCGTGATTCCTGGCCCGTTTTGACAAGGAGAAGACCGTGCACCTGCATCCTTGTAGAGAGTGCTGAAAAACATGCATGGTAGTCATCTGACCGCGTCGTACGTTTAGACCACGCTAGCGAAGGCGTTAAGGAGAGCTTCATGTCGATCAGGGGTTCCAATGAGTACAGGAGCCCGGCACGTTCAGACGGTTGAAGTTTAAATAAAACTTTTCTCATGGAATTAACAAACAGAGCACAAATATGAAATCAGCATCAATGCTGCCTAAATCTAACTGCTGTGGGCGGCTCTTTCCATTTGCCATCTCGGTGTCCACAGGCGATGAAACATTTGCTAAATGAAGATTTTCGTGAACAGAACAGATCTCTCTTCCGTTCTGAAAGTTTTTGAGAGGGACGGTTTCCCTAAGCAACTCATCATCACAGTGAACAGCCAACATTTGTAAAAGGCTGTGGTAAGTTCTGTGGCCATACATCCCCTCCGTTCTAGACTCCAACATGACGTACTTGAGGCACAGAAGTAAGGTAGAAAAAGAAGACGGTCAAAAGAAAAAATGCTCTGAATCAGAGAGAAAGAGAGGCAACTCGAAAGAAAGTAGAGGGAAAATTTGCAACTGTACCAATCTAAAATAACCCTTCGATAAAGTGCTATAAATGTTCTAAGGACACCCCAGAGCACTCATTTTTTACATGTATTATGAAAATATTAAGTCACGCACCTATTAATTCCTATAAAATGATAGTTGAAGACAATTTAATTGGTTCCAAACAAACTTTATTGTCTTCTTTCAAGCTCACTTTTACCTACCAAGCCCTATAGCATTTAGAAAGAAAGAGAAAATTCTAAGAGGATGTAGTTCTGGTTTCATCACTTGTTAACTGTGTAACCTTGCAAAAACAATTTAACATCTCTGAGACTCTTTTCTCATCTCATTATCTAATGAGATAATGTGAGTGAAAGAGCTATTAAAAAACTATGAAATTGCATTATCTCTGCCTAGTAACTAATTTTTAATATTCTGATTGTTAGTATAAAAACCACATTGAAAATCTACAATTATCCATGAATATTTCTCAATATGGTGGAGGATTACTTTCTCTAGAATTATATGAATATTTTACATTTTTAGTTTACATTTACTTTGTCACCCAGATTGGAGTGCAGTGGCATCATTATAGCTCTCTACAACCTCCAACTCCCAGGCTCACGTGATCTTCCTGGCTCAGACTCTCAAGTAGCTGGGACTACAGGCACACACCACCACAACTGGCTAATTTTTAAATTTTTTGTATAGATGGGGTCTCGCTATGTTGCCCAGGCTGATTTTGAACTCCTGGCCTCCCAAAGGTACTCTTTAAATGCCTCTGAGCAATTATTCATTTAAAGCAACTCACAAATTACACATCTAATTCTAAAACTGTAAAAGATTTTAGCCTTTTTGGGATGATGTCAAGTTGTAAAATCAAAACTAAATCAAAAAATCCTATTTAAAGTTATGAGAACAATTTCCCGACATGTTTAACCAGAAACTGAAAACAGGAAAGAAACCATCTGGGCACAAACCCGATCATTGCTGGCATTAACACTATTTCTAAATTCGATTTCTTTAAAAATAAATCACTTTATAATTTAATTAGGTTTTCACCTGAAGAAAAAGTGCTAATAAAAGCTCAGATAAGAGAAAGTGGACTTGGACAATTGGTTTAAAAAGAATCCACATAATCGTACGGCTTAATTTTTTATCTACAATTCAGCTCAAAGTCATCAGAATGACTTTTATATCAAAGAGCTTCAGTGAGTGACAAGAGCAAGACTTGCTTTGTCCTGTTTAAAAGTCATTATTCCATGAAAATAACTTCAGCCTGCCAAGATGAGAAAGAATAACAGATGCTGTTTTTGCATTATCTGCATTATTTCAGCCAGCCATCCTTAGACATTTGGGTCAAATTTCTAGAAATTTGTTACTTGCATTTGACAGAAGAATCATGTATCTTAACCCCTCAGTTTGACCTTTCTAATTGGCATCCATTTGTAATACACCACTTTCTGTGGCAATTACCCTTAAGCTGGTCCAAGTGTAGTCTATTTTTTGCATGCACTGGGCATAAATCAGATCATTTTAAACGTTAAGATTTTCACCCAAAACAAACCAATAAGAGAAAGTTCCTTTACATACATTGTGTATTGTAATGGTGGTTAGATTCTGAAGGTGTTTCAATCTTTTACACATTTAAAGTAGAATGAGGAAAAGTTGTTCTGTTCTGATGTGTTTAATCATTGTTTTCTGTCTTGTATGTGGATTTTTAAAAATTAAACATTATTTTCTAATAAAATAAGATGTCCTACTTTTTCACAATGATGCGGAATTTTGTCCCTAAAAATAAATAAATAAATAATCAGAAAGCATTATTTTTATGAATACTACATTATTGCTTGCTAGAGTATAATAACCAGCTCAGAAAATGAAATAGGTAAATCATTTTATAGTTTTTGCAATGGGTGATTAAAGAGTTTAACAAAGGTTTTCCATTTGTCTTAATAAACTGATGTTTTAGTTATATTTATATTATATTTAGATTATTACCATATAATAATAGGCAATATTTAATGAGCATTTACAATGTACCAAATATGATTCTAAACACTATGTGTCTTATCTCATTTAATCCTCAAAAATATTATAGAAATTGCTCGAACTCTACTGTCTCTTCCAAAGCGTATTAACAAATCACCTTTTGTTGTTAAGGAAAGGAAAATTGTAACAGTCTTACACATTGAACCAAGTGGAATTCTCATTGAATTTTGTAAAGGTCTATAAAATAAAAATCATAAATAGTAAGTGTCAATTGGTTGCACTCAATTAAAACTTGCTACATACATTGAAAATTGAAAAAGTGATATTTCAATAATTTACTTAGCAAGAACTAAAGGGAGTAAGGATTAAAGAACTAACTTTAAAGAATAATTACTTTTTTAAATGACATAATGTGAAGAAACTTAGTACAACACAGAAAAAGGATGAATCACTTTTAAGTGCTGTGCATATATACTAATACAAGCAAACAGAATCTGTAAGTGGGAAAACTAAGCTAACTGTATCTTATTATCTTAAAACATTTTAATATTTCCCAGGTAATGAGCAGTTTAATAAAAAAACTAAGATAGAAGTAATTTGTAAATTGATTACAAAATGTATAAGAAGTCCGAGGAAATTTTTAAAAGTGCAAAATTAGTCTTTGTAGTATTACAAAGTCATTTTTTTTGATGTGACAGAAATACAAGATAAAAATTCTTCAAATTTATCAAATAAAATTTCTCTGTGAAGGTCAGAGCTTTCTAATTACTGGTTTCTTCCCTCCCTACTTGTTAAGATGAACATGTGTTATATTCCTGAGATCCAATTTTTGACATCATGAGTAGCTTGTAAAATTAAATTAGAGCCTCATCTACTAAATATACACACAATCACTATAAACATGTAAATTTAAAATATTATGTAATATATTATTGCCCTAATACTTCATATTTGGGCAACTTCTAAGAAATAAACCATGGCAACCACTTTGAGCACGCTATTTCCAAATACACTTACCCTTAAAACTTTTTGTAGACTCTATAATATCCTTCCAAGTAAACAAAATATTTAAATGATTACTTACAGAAACACAGAAAATTCTCTTGGTTAAATGTACATGTAACTTTATACAAAAAAGAAGTTAACTTCTCAGGAAAATTGTCTATTTTTTCTACCCATTTGGAAAATTAGTTCATTATGTTTTACAAATGTAAAATCTCTGTAACACCTTTAACAAATATAAAGTGGTTCTACTTACACTTGCATGGAGTTTTCCTTTTTTTGACATCGCTAAAAATTTGTTGCTGAAAACTCCTCGTATTCCTACAATCCCCTGAGACACAGCAAATATTTCCAAAATACCTAGGATGACAGAAATCCCAAAATAAAACACAGACTCTTCTATATATCAGTGTGAAGAATTAAATTTCTACATAGATTCTTTCCATTCTTTGTTACTGTGATTAAAAAAAAAGAACTTAGTGTTAACATCCTTCTTTGTCATGACATTCACTATGTAAAAAAACAAAAGGCTGGCATTCAAGTATTCATTTAAAATTATTAATTTCCAGATTCAAAAATTTGAATCTACTTAAATAACTTTTATTTTTTGACAAGTAATAAGTTGCCCTTAATAAACAATGTTTGACAATAGAATCTTTTCAAGTTCTAAAGGAATTTAAAAGACATTTTTTCTGAATGTTTTTAAAATAATTCTCATCGTTTCTCCATACCAGATAGTACACACTTTTAATATAAAAGCACATAAAGTCTGTACTCAAGACTAGTATAAACTATTTGAAAGCTTGGAAAATAATACCTATTTACATGAAATAAATCCCTCTTCTCTAATCATCATGATTACAGTACTAGTTACAAGTAAATATACACCACACTCAATCTTTTAGTGAGTACTTCATTTAAAAACTACATATAATAAGATCCTGAAAGCCCTATAAATAACTTAGGATTATTGGTTCAATGAAGTGTTTAATGGATTATGCTTTGGGACATCTTGCATTTTGAACCATTTCCTGGAACAAAATTTAATGAGGTATTTTATTACATTATTGTTTATGTTTTGTATTTCATAGTTAGCATTATCAAGTTAACGCCCCCCTGTCTCCTACAGTAACCCAAACTCCACCTCCACTAGGTCAAGAGAATCACAGTTCACAGAATATTTTAAGAAGGTAAAATTCATAGTCTGTGTATCATTGGAAAGCCTGCTTGTTTATCATAAATTCATATATACTGTTACATGAACGTGAGAAAAGCATGTTGTTGTTATTTGACTACATACAATTGCCAAAAAAAAAAAAAAAAGCAAAATAATATAGTTCCCTAGAGCTAAAAAGGGACCTGTTCTAGAAAGAAACAAAGGAAGGAGAGAAGAGAGGCAGAAAGGAAAAGGGAACATCTCAGCATTTAAATCTATAATATTCTAAGCATTAGTATTAGGATATCTCACTAGGACTCTGCCGAATAGAGAAATTCACCAATTTTTTCTTGAAATAGCGATTTCTCCCTGCAGTATTTGAAGTACATACAATATTATTCAATTCACACAAAAAAAGAAATATTTTATAAGTACATATATAACTTTTTTGAGCACTTATATTGCACAATGTGAGCTAACATCTATACTTACAGTAAATACTGCTGCTTGTTTATTCAATTTGGTTTCTTAAAAATACTTGATCAAAAAGTTCATAAAAAAGGATAACTGAATAACTTTTTTAAAAATACATGTTCTTAGCTCAGAGTAAAGAAAACATATCTCAGGGAAACTGAAGCTATCAATTTATTAATTGAAAAACAAAAACAAAAAATTAAAAACTGTTAGAAAGTATTTTTTATTTTAGGAGGAAACTGTTCAATAAGCTGGTGTCTCATAAATCCTTTCCTTCAAAATGCTGTTTATGATAGATTTTACTATAAAAATTATTCGAATGTGATGCACACCCAAAGGTTTAGAAGCAACATTATTTTATCAAATAGTACCAAAGTGCACTGAATGCTTTGTAATGTTAAATACACTACATAGGTGTAATAGGTTATAATAATATTACTGAAGCATGACTAGAACATCTGATACAAAGTTATATTTCTATCAGAATTGCAGAATAATATTGAGGACAGCATTAACGCTTTTAGATATTTCGGAGATGGGGATATGATTGTGAATAGTGTATAAACTTGTGTGTTCACAAACGAGAGAGGGAGAATGTGAGAAATTGTACAAGTGTGGAGTGAGAGACACAAAGGAGACAACACGGAGTTGGTAGACGAGGAGACTTGGTTGTATCTTTCCCTCAATTTACTCATGGTTCTAGGTTTTTTTATTCCATTCTCTGGAACACTATCTGGTTTCGTAAATGCAAATCTACCGTATATTCGTAAAAAATACATACACAGTAGTATAAAGATAAAATTCTCATGATTATATGTTTTTGCATGCTAACTTTAAAGATGTTAAAATGAAAAGACTTTATAAATATTCGTTTAATGGAAAGACTATCGCTTTGCCTAAATGAACCATTAGTTTCTGACAACTAGCATATTCTATTTTTTAAGAAAGACCCATTTCGACTCATTTAACTTCTATCTCAACACGCTGTAATTCTGTGTATATATGTTATACACGATTTGCATTGCAATGAATTTTTAAAAGATGAAATAATATATGTGAGTGTGTTATTATTTTATTACGTATTGCACGGTTTATTTTCTTGTAAGTTCCAGGATAAAAAATGATGCATTGTCTGAGAATGAAAGGATTTTATAACTTTAAGAAAATTATATTTAACTGAAAGCTTAGAAAACACACACACACACATACACACACATATATATCATTCTATTTAATATGACAAGTGCAAGAGAGAGAAAAGGTGAAGTTAGATGAAAGAAATATTTTTCACATAGACAATTTTGGTATTGGTCTTCTGAATCTTAATGCAATTATAGCCTAATATTGGGAACACTGTTAAGATCATAATTTCCAAAGTAATGTCAGCGGTGATTTCACAATGTCTTGTTTTCCAGATTACTGGAGCAGATTCAACAAGCCTTACAATTCAACTTCCTGCCCTCCTCCCCAAGAGACCACAGGCCTATTGGTTTTACTAGGACAAATCTCAGTAATTCATTCAGAAATTCTACATAATATTTTAAACCCATGTGCATTAAATCACACATATGTAAACCCTCAAAAACATTTCTCTAACACCGATTTTTCTTTAATTTCAGCAATTTCCTGACCCTTTCCTTAGGAATCAGTGATATTAAATTTGATGGAAACTCAGGATTCCCTTCTGGATCCCAAGACAGTAAGTATCCCTAAGCAAAATCGGGGAAGGCTAAGTTTGTCTCACAGATCGTAGGTACTTAAGGATTGTTTGCTCAATTGGATTGTCTTCTTTGATCCTCTCACTACTTCTTGTTTCCCTTGTCAGGACACCCCGTGTGTACACATGTGTGGACACTTAGTATTCTTCTGCTGTTGTAGTCCTCTTCCGCTTGAGAGGGAAAGGGAGATGGCTCAGTGTGAATTAATTCCCATGAAAGTGCTAATGACAGTGTGCTACTTTTCTTAAAGTGTTCACGTTTAGAAGGATCAGAAGAAGAGGGAAATGCTTAACAGAAGGAATTATTCTCTCTTGGTGGCATTTCAGAGTTGACGTCCAGGTTGAAGGAAGCAAGGATTTCTCGGTATCTCTCAGATATTTAATCCACTTACCTACAAGGATAGTTAACGCGTTATGACATAAATTTGCTTCAGTAAGAAAACATATATGTAGATTTTTGACTTAGTCCTCTCCAGATTTTTAAATAGGCCTCCATCGATGGTGGTTGATACAATTATACTAACTTTTCCCTTTTCTTAGTGAATAAAATATAGCAAAAACATAGATATTCCATGTATTCAGAAGCTTTCAACAACCCATCTGAAAATTCCCAAAGAAAAATATTTTACAAGTGGAATTTCTCTACTTGCGTCCATACAGCAACAGATACACTGTGCCAAGTTATCAAATCTGAATCTTGAAATATCCAGTGTAGCAGTCTTCACTGATTAAATTAGTAACGATTTTTTTTTTTTTTACACTTGATTTTTTTCTACACGGTAGATAGATGCATATTCTAGTTTTTCTAGGCTTGGGGGACTGGCTAATGGACCCTACATGACACCAAAATCGATAGTAAATTCAGATTTTTTAAAAAGCAGTAAAACCGATGGTTCTGTTAGCCAAAAGATGTGATTGGAATTTTCATATTTTATGGGAAACCTTTGGTTTTATGTAGCCATAGTCTTACACTTTTCTCTCCTAAACTGACAATTGCCTGATGGCCTACGCTTCAGTGGCCCAAGTCAACAGAAGGATTAGATTGAAACTGAACTTGAAAGCACATAAATTAAAGCAAATCCTTCATTTCCATGCAATAATTGTGTCTTATCACCTGTCTAGTCTTACTGATCTTTCTTCATCTTCTCCCAATATTTTCTCAAAATAAGGGCTCGTATGCAATGAGCGTGATTCCATTTTCTGTCTTTAAAACTTCGAATAACTATGGTATAAAATAAGCTAGGAATATATTAACTGGTACACCTAAACTAAACAAACTGTGTTTCGAAATCTATGGCCAGAGTGTAACTGATGCAGAAACTAGAAAACATTCACAATTGGTAAATGACAATTGTGAAACACATGTATATTTATTCATTCTGTTGGACAAATGTTACAGATTATTACTGGGCTTAAAAGGATCTGTTAGAATGCAGTTTGATGGTAAAGCTTTGACACTTTTCTGAAGTAGCAGGCTTGTAACAAAAAGACTGTTTCCTATGGTTGCTAACGCTTTCTCACATACTATCAGCAACGCTTTAGTTTACATGAATGTCAGGAAAAGGCAAGTGCTGTCTTCAAAGAGGTAAATGACCAACTGCAATTAGCAGGCTTCTGTTTCTCTTTCACAGCTAGGCAAGGGCAGAGACCCATTTTAAATTTCCAAATCACATGCCATCCTACTAAACACAAGACATTCCATAAATTCTTTATTGAACAACAGTAGCAAAATTTTATATAGTATTGGACACTCCAGACATCACAAAGGTGTATTTAAATTATACCTTCCTTTGTGAAAAAATATCTATGGAAGGCAAACAAACAAACAAAACTAACAGAAAAGCAACCAAACTATCATGTGTAGTGAGGTAGGTATCCTATATTAGGTGCATGAATGAATGAGTATGTGAAGGAAAGCAAATCATGAGAAAGACACAGAGACTAAATTCTGAAGGGCTGTTGTAAAAAGGAATGAATTAGGAAAAAGTTAGTTAAACCAAGTTTTCTTTAGGCACTATTAAGGAAATATCCCTGTTCTCTTATGGATGTGTTTCAATATGGATTTGAAAATAAAACATGCTTTGGAAATAAGGGATAGTGGTCAATGTCTTCTTCAAACGCATGCATTTTTTTTTAAATCTATTCTCATTTTCCATCTTTTGCTTTTCTACAACTTCCTCTCTAGCAAGGCCTAAGCTCCAAAAGTATTTGTCTCTTACAGTGTCATTGTATAGAAGGGGGCGAAAATCTTGGGGATGAGCCTTACTTCCAGAGATCTCTGGCACACCAAAACCCACTCCAGGGACATCCTCTGAGCCCCCTGGGCTCCTGCCTACTGCTTGCTGCCTGTTAATTTGGGGTCTTTCCTTGGGCACACAGAAGTTATCCTCTGTTGGCACTGATTTCCTGGACAGGCTACAAGAAGAGCAGAATAGAGAAAGTCTTCCTGTAAGAGAAAGAAGGAAAGATTGCTGCAAGTGGAGAATAAGCGTTGATGTTTGATGGAGAACAGGCCTGGGCGGGACAAAATGAGGAGGACAAATAGAAATACCGAAATAGACATAACACTGGCTACTCTGGAAATCTCAGAAAATTCCCCTTCGCCCCAACAGACCTGGCACTCTATCACCAAAAGGCGGGCAGTTATTTGATAAGAGTGAAATGAACTCCGAACCATGGAAATAGGACCCTCTAAGGAGCGTGCAGGAGGCCCTGGGAGTCGCTGGAGTGCGCAGAGGGGGCTTTCTCTCCTGCTGGGTGATCCAGGCCACCTCACCACGTGTGCAAAGCCTGCTGGAACCGCATAGCCAGAGCGACCAGGCAGGCGCAGGGGGCGGGCATGCAACTGCTTCTTTCCCAGCACGAATCACCGATCCTTCCATAGTAGGCCCCCTCAACTCTTGGGGAAAGGTTCGCCAGCCGCCCACCCCACCAATGCGCGCGCCTCCAGCCCGGCTCCGGAGACCGCGGCCGGGTTATCAGCCCGGCAGTGGCGCCCACGCTCCCCCGAGCCTGTGTAAGAAGGAGCCCAGGCCCCATAGGGTCGTGGTGCCCAACTGACTTGCTCCACGCCAAGCAAGTGAGGTACCACTGGGAGCTGCCGGGCTGGCACCGAGAGCAAAGCCTGCGCAGCGCTATCTCCTGGCCACGCTTCGCTCTCCCTGGGAATCTCAGAGGCCCCAGCTGTGGCTCTGTCTGGGGATCCAGCGACCTGGCCCTAACGAGCAAAAGCCCCACCGAGATCGCCGCAGGCCTGCACGCAGCGCCCATCATCTCTGCGCTCAACTGCCTGGAAGCGGTGAGGGAGCCAGAGGAGCGGCTGTGATGATCTGGAGACGCGGGTGGAAGGGAAGAGAAGACGGCAAAGGAGGAAAAGGGGCCGAGAGCTAGAGAGAAAACTCAGGAAATTTAAAACTTGTTTATTTTTTAAAGTCCTACAGAATGTGCACCCATACCGAATGGAACGTCCTCTGTCGTTCCCCTAAAGTAAAGAACTTTCCCCTAGTTGTCCTTGGACACAGAGGCTGGCCACTCTCCTAATAGAGTGTTGTCATGGTCTCAAAATACTAAATGTTGCTAAATGCAGCTCTGGAGTTGATGATTTCAGTGTTCGTCGCGTCTCCCTCCCTAAACGTGTCCAGTGTTCCAGATCACAGTCTTCTTCCAGGCAGAAATATCTGGTCTCCGCTCTAATACACACACACACTGTATGTATATATGTCTATGATGTATGCATACATGCATGTGTGTGTACACTATATACATATATGCAAATACTTATGCGATATTAATTCAAGTTCATGGTAGTAGAGAAGTATTGGAGATTTAATTCTAGTAAGAAAATAACTTCAGCTATGGAGAAGCATAAGGGTTGCACTTTGATGCCTGATGAAAGACGCCAGCCTAGCTCCCAAGCAGAAGGTAAGCAGAAATCGGACGAAGAGAAGGAAGATTTTTGCTTTTCTCCAGGCATGGCCGGAGGCTCGTCTCTGGGGCTAGGACAAACTGGGAACGAGGTGCGTATCTGGGCACCAACCTCTGGGTAACCTACACCCCAGGACTCGCCGTTGCTCATGCCCACGAGAGGGGTTAATGTGCGCGAGCCACCCGGGTTGCAACTTCCCCAGCCCGCCCGGCCGGCCGTGTCCAGGGCCAGCTGGGTCCCGCGGCCAGGGCTGGGAGGGCGTGCCCGCGGCCCAGGGAACACGGCTGTCCCTCCCGAATCCGCCGCAGCCCTCCTAGGAAAGCGAGCAACTTACTTAGCACGCTGGCTTCGTGGGAGCCATTGACTTTGCCATCCGGGTAGATCTGCAGATGGAAACCGATGCCCACCCTGCAGTAGAGGCTGCCGGTCCGGCGCCCCGAGGGGCTCCACTGGAACCTGCTCTGCTCCGAGCCGCCTCCCGGGCCGCCCGGAGGAGCCGCGGGGGAGGCGGAGGCGGAGGGAGACGCGGTGCCGCTGCCGCGGGAGCCTCCCGGGGTGCGACCGGCGGCGGCGGGTCCGGGTCGCCCTCTGGGGGCGACGCGCTTCTCCCCGTGAGCCCAGGCGCTGAGGATCAGGTGGCTGAGGAAGAGGAGGAGGAGGAAGGACAAGCTCATTCTTCCAGCCGCGGGGGTCCTAAGTGCATCTTGCGGGGCTGGTTCCGGGCTCCGGCGCTGCCCGCCTCGCCGCGCCGGGTGGACATAGCCCCGGGGGAGGGCGAGGTGGAGGGAGCGGAGCTCGGCGCCGGCGCGGGGATATTTATAAGCCGAGGGCGCACCGCTCCGTGCACGCCCGCGAAGCTCCCCGCGCCCGCCGCTTTGCGCGCTCTCCGGCCGGTGCGGGGAGGGAGCCTGGCGCGCCCGGGGGCGGGGGCGCAGGAGGGAGGGGATGCGAGCGAGTGAGTGGGAGGAGAGGGCGCCCCCAGAAGCCGCGCCGGACGCCGGCTGCGCCCATGCAGGGCACGCTCCCCGGCAGTCCCCGAGCCCGCGCGACCTCCCCTCCCCCCAGGAGCGCCAGCGCCGCGCGGAATTCAGCTCCGCGCGAGCAGCCGAGTCCTGGGGGGCGGCGACGGGAGCCGGGGGCTTGAAGCGGGTTCTCTGGAGATGGGTTCCAGTCCCCTCCCTCCGCCCCACGGCACTTGCGCCCAGGTGGCGCGCTCCTGCCCACCGAGCACCGGATGTCCAGGTCCCCTGAGCTGTGCCCGGCAGAGCCGGCCGTCACACCTCCTCCCCCGGGAACCCTCCGGAACCGCGTCCGGCTAGGAGATCCCAGCGCTTCCAGTGCTTTCCTGGGCGGAAAACCAAGCAGGGATTCGATTGGCAGCCCAACTTGGGAAGCTCTGGGGTGACGCGGGTGGGGGCGAAGGCTGTTTTTGCTGTTGTTACTGGTTTGATAAAGAGCTAAGGAATGGGCTTGGAGTTTAGAGAGCCTCCCTGGGTCACTGTGCTGCTTCCCGGCTTCCCTGCTGGAACTCTCGGTTGCGCTGTGCACTGTGCAGAATTGCTTTTTCCTGCTGGGGAGCTCTCGGTCCGCGTGCGCGAGGCGAGCGCAGAGCTGGGCACCGGCACATGTAACTCACTGCCCAGTCGTCCTTTCTCGCCCCAGGATCTCCTCGGCAGGAAGGATTAGCTAACGCCTCGGCGCGCATCAGCTTACTCAGAGCTGCCACCGACCGAAGGACCAACCCCAGTGAATGATTAATGACGCGCGCGCCGGACTGCAACCTCGGGAAACCTGAGAACGGAGAATTTCCCTGTGTGCAATGCCCCCGACTGTTATTTATCTGAGAAATACACCTGACTTGCATTCTTGGAATATTTCTGTCTGAAAACATAGTTAAAGCTTTGCACTAAGCTCTGATACATTATGCATTGGTTATTTTAATGAAAAGGCCGTGATCTTGACTGATAAGGTCAATTCAAATAAGCCAAGGTGGATTCTAAGATACTGGCCTTATGCATTATTGAGAACCCACTTAAGGTTTCCTATCTCAATCATGAAAAGCATATGAAACGAATGTAGATTTTTGCAGGATTGGAAATTTTCCGTGGCCTGAGTACTTAAACATCGAGGTAGCCAAAACAGAAAGTCACCTGGACATTGTATATTAAAAAAAAAAGCCACTGTGGGGAAGAAAGGGTACATTACACATAGATGACATGACACAGAGCACAGTGCCCCTGACACACCACATAAGACACTCTCTGCGCTCTTCCTTCTATCCCGCTTTACTGGGTAGGCGGATCCTTGCAAAGCAACCCTGAAAGTAGACGTTGGGAACAGTCACAGGTGCCCTTGAAATGGTCCATTTGACTGAAGTCACCTTTTTCCTGGGTGAACGATCGTAGGGTGCTGAACCTGGGTGCTGGGCCACCTGCAGGTGATGCCCTGGGGTCTATGACAAAGCTGTCAGGGTTTAAGCCACTTTGGTGCTGCTGGATGCCATCAGCAAGTTCCGCCCTGCGTCACGCAGTCTACAGCCCATGCCCAAAGTGACAAAGATTTCCCAAAGCTAGTCTGGCTGCTTGTTTCTCCCTCTGCTCCCCCAGGAGTCCGCTGAGAAGAGCAGGAGAGTGGCTTCTATCAGCCCCATCTCTAAACCTAGGAGGCCGAAAGGACTCTGGGGCCGGTATCTGGAACTGAGATTCAGTCTTTCCTCCTGTCCCTCAGTGTCTCAAGCCCCACCTACGCTGAAACAATCGTCCTGGTGTCCCTCCGGTCCCCCACAAGGGCCCAGGTGGGGGTCACATATTTGTCTAGGATGACCCAGGAAGGCCAAGACACCTGCTCAGGCTTCAGCCTCCCTCAACCTGGAGGAGGGCAAGACGCGCTCTTCTGGATTCCAAGGGTTTAGGAAGAGTCAGGGGCTTACTAAACCGAGACGAGTGGCCAGCTGTTGTGCGCAGTGACTGGGGTTAGCAAAGCAGAACTCAACGCTCAACTCTCTCCCGTTCCAGGGCTGGGGGCGGGGGGGAGGGGGGAATGCGGTTTAATGTGTACACGCGCGCTTAAAACCAAATCCGCATTGGTGCGCATGGACGTGTAAGTGGATGTCGCTGA